>JBAKBP010013586.1:0-62324 GCA_037953745.1 Lithodes maja | reverse complement strand
GTGATAATTTTCTTGTCTTCCTTCTCATTCTTTCAAGTTTTCAAACCATATGGCTCTGGTTTGACACCCTGCTACTACAATACATAAAGAAGGATGAATCATGAAAGGGTCAAGCCTTAGTAATATTTTTCATTACAGAACTTGGTAAGACTAACGTTATCTCCATCAATCATACTTTGTGTAACATAATTACTGTAGCCTACAGTATAATTCAAGGATTCATTACATTATAGAATTAGCACAATATTAGTCAATGTTGTTCAATTACATATCGGTAGCCTACAAGTACAATTGATAATGTCATACTGAACAGGTTGCTATATAGGCAACTGTACTGCAATAATACATTACAAATAAAATAGCTACACTACTAGACTTCCGGTATCGTACCAGTGTAGGCCTACTAGCACAATGCACTTTAAAGTACCGTATATTATGAACTTCTTCCACAAATGAAGTATTTGTGGAAACAGTATTTTCTGTTTCAAAATAATGGAAAAAAAATATATATATATATATTTTTTTTTTTTTTTTTTTTTTTTTTTTTTTTTTTTTTTTTTTTTTTTCTATATTCCAACTACTCCCTCTCGGGCATAGGCTGAGAGCCTGTACATTCCACCGCTCAACACGGTGAAGCCCGTGAGGTCTTGTTCCAGCCTGGGGAGTGAGACATGTGAAGCATCCATCATGGCTCAAAGCAGCTCCATCTCTGAAGCGGCTGGTTGCTTCGCTCAAGTGCTTCACCGTCTCACCCTCCAGACTCAGACCCTCACTCTCAGAATGCCACCTATTGAGCAGTGAACTCACTAGGCATTGTCCCCCTGTAACATATTTTGAATATGGGAATATTCATACAGTGTTATTTAATCAGGGAACAATGAGGGTATTTTTTTGGCATTTCGGTGGGCTTTGTGGTAATGCACTGATACTAGGTACAGCACAAATTCAATCCCAATAATATCTTCCCATTGACATATCGGGATTTGAACCCGGGTCCATTGGATTACCAATCCAGTGGCATGACCACTCCACCACACCTCCCCTATATATATATATACTGTATAACAATAGGCCTATACTGCATTATATGAAGCATTGTTCATATTCAGAAGTCAAGGTAAGTACTGTACGACCTGTCCAGTAAGTAAGACAATTACTATTTAGTTGAATCTAAATAAATTCTTTCACATCACTACCGATATCTAGCTTACAGTAAAAAGCATATTTCAACCTAATGTTTTTTTATTATAGGCCTACCTCCGTACCTGTATACCGGTACCATATACAGTATGCCCATTATTTTTATCCCTGCTATATCCAAGTTGGATCAATTAATGTGATGTACACGGTACACCCAATGTGGTTGATTGTGTTCTTATATTTCAAAACTCTATTTTATTAGGATAAGCGATATATCCAAATAGCGATTTTGATAAGTTCTTTTGCATTTATCTTGTCCCAGTTTTGTTTCGTTTATGATGCAAGTCTTACCATTTCAGAAGGGTCAGAAAAGAAACATAATATTAACCCGGGAACTGCGGGGAGACTCTTAAGAGTTCCCCCGGCGGACTGCGGGGAGACTCTTAACCCGGGAACTGCGGGGAGACTCTTAAGAGTTCCCCCGGCGGACTGCGGGGAGACTCTTAAGAGTTCCCCCGGCGGACTGCGGGGAGACTCTTAAGAGTAAATAAAACAAAAAATCAACTTTTGACATCGAAAAAAACATATTTTTTTATTTTTTATTTTTTTTTGGCCCCTGGGCCATGCAAAATCTCAGTCCTCTACCTCCCCTCCTTCCCCACTTTCCTCCTCTCCTTCAGTTATCACCTATTTTCCCTGTTATTCCCTTATTCTGAGGTATATTTTTGTGCTAACATTAGCGAGTTGCAAGCAGGGTGTTGTCATCACTGATGGCAAGCGAGTGCAAGAGAGAGAGAGAGAGTATCGATCGACTGTGTCTCAGTGGCCTTGGGGGAAATTGGCGGGAAAGCAGGTTGCCTCACCCATACATTATACAACTCGCGGGCTATATCTCCGATTTTGACCATCCAAACGCTGTTTTCACTCGTTTTATTGTTGTTTCAGGTTAATACCTTTATAATCAACCCATAATAGGCGCATATGGATAAGTATTAATGCTATTAATGGTACAATGAATATTTTAGTGACGGAAACACCTCAAATACGTCAGCACAGGGGGACGTTTCCAATTACCCCCATGCGCACTTGTTAGGTTAAGAGTCAGAAAAAAAAAATCAACTTTTGACATCAACATTTTTCTTTTTTTTTTGGCCCCTGGGCCATGCAAAATCTCAGTCCTCTACCTCCCCTCCTTCCCCACTTTCCTCCTCTCCTTCAGTTCTCACCTATTTTCCCTGTTATTCCCTTATTCTGAGGTATATTTTCGTGCTAACATTAGAAATCCGGTTGCAGGGTGTGGTCATCACTGATAGCAAGCGAATGCAAGAGAGAGAGAGAGAGAGTATCGATCGACTGTGTCTCAGTGGCCTTGGGGGAAATTGGCGGGAAAGCAGCTTGCCTCACCCATACATTATACAACTCGCGGGCTATATCTCCGATTTTGACCATCCAAACGCTGTTTTCACTCGTTTTATTGTTGTTTCAGGTTAATACCTTTATAATCAACCCATAATAGGCGCATATGGATAAGTATTAATGCTATTAATGGTACAATGAATATTTTAGTGACGGAAACACCTCAAATACATGCGCACAGGGAGAGGTGTCTAATTACCCCCATGCGCACTTCAGAGGTTAAGCATATAAACGAATAGTAAATTATTGTTTAAAATAACATTGAAATAAAGTCCCCATAGCAAATTTTAGGTGTTTAGGTGTTAGGCTATAATGATATGATTGATATCTATGTGTAATTCTGAAAGTTAGGGCTGAAAATTACCGGTATATGTATTAACGCTGTGAGTTATGGAAAAATACCAAAGTGAATATCAAAATTGGAGGAATTAGCCTAGCCTAGGTTATAACAAATAATAAATAAAATATAATAATATAAATATGAAATAATATGGAAAAAATTGTCAATATTTACGAGTCACACCACAGCTGGAATCTCATTTCTAAGGGTAGTTTTGGGTTCCTATCATTCTATGTTTCATTGCTATATACTTTTTATCCACCGGATTTTTTTTTTTTTTTTTTTTTTTTTTTTTTTTTTTTTTTAGCATTAACCCTCCAGCCCCGGTTATGTATTATATATATATTCCTCGAAACCCGGGTGTTTTGGCCGAAAAACGTCTAGGCTAGGCTACCGTATATTCGTTAATCAGACTGCTTACCGCATTCCCGCGCATCCCCAAGCGTAGCTGTGTTATTTACCTGTAAAATGGCATTAAGTAGAGCTCTCTAAGTCAACTGGGTGAGCTGTGATGATGATTTCATTGGAGATAACTTTATGGCCAAACCAGCCACTTTACACCACTTTTCGATACTGAACAACAACATACAGGCACACAAGAACAAGCGACGCTCTCCTTCTTGTGG
This sequence comes from Lithodes maja, assembly GCA_037953745.1. Taxonomy (NCBI): domain Eukaryota; kingdom Metazoa; phylum Arthropoda; class Malacostraca; order Decapoda; family Lithodidae; genus Lithodes; species Lithodes maja. The sequence continues at coordinate 58,802 of JBAKBP010013586.1, read as the reverse complement.
CCGGAGATGCGGAGCGTCGGTCCAGCCGGCTGTTGTTTACATGCGTCGGACCGACGCCTCGCACAGCAAGCTCACAGGCTGTGACGTCATGGGTGCATAAGAGGCCTTCCGGGTACCTGGTACATGCTTTTTTATGGGCGTACATGAGGTCATCCGGGAACCAAGGGTTAATCCGCTGAGACCCAGCGTCGCACGTGTTGCGTCGACAGTGTTTGATCACCAACTCCCAGCGACGCATCACGTGCGTCCGACATATAAAAAACACTTACGTGGCTCGTAAGGTAGGAAATGGCGGGAGAATAGTAGGGGGAGGTACCGTAGTGTGTGTGGGAGCCGGGCCAGTAGGTGTGAGCGGGCCGAGACAGCCGCGCGGCTGGTGGTGGTGGGCTTAGTGGGGATAGTTTACACCCTTAGTTCACCGCCACTTTGAACCTTCATTACTCCGGTCGTATGGGAGCTAGAGGCTTGAGATTTATGTGAGACACTCCTTAGGATGTATGCCGTACAATGCCATACTCAGTTTTTACCCTAGTGCTCCCGGGCGGGTGGTCATGCGGTGGAGACGAACTATTGAACCCCCCCCCCCCCCAAATGACCGAAATGAGTTTTTTTTATTTTTGTCTTCATTTCTCACCATTCTCTTCCATTTTGGCTCAACAAATTTTTTTGAGGCCCCCCCCCCCAAAAAAAAATGTCCGAGGTGATTTTTTTTTTTTTTTTTTTTTTCATTTCTCATCCTTGTCTTCCATTTTAGCAAACAAAAAAAAGAAGTGAAAATGGCTTGGGACTGGGGTGAACAAAATATTATAACTAGCCGGGGCTCAACGGGTTAACCTAACCTAAAAACCTAACCTAACCTAACCTAACCTAAATGTATTTGGGGGCGGTTAGGTTAGGTTAGGTTAGGTTAGGTTAGGTTAGGTTAGGTTAGGTTTTTTGGTTAGGTTAATGTTAAAAAAAAAAAAAAAAAGCCAAGAAAAAAAAAAAAATTTCCGGTGGATAAAAAGTATATAGCAATGAAGCATAGAATGATAGGAACCCAAAACTACCGTTAAAAATGAGATCCCAGCTGTGGTGTGACTCGTAAATATTGACCAAAAAAATTGTCAAATGTGATCATTTGGACTAAACAAAAAATTGCACCATTAATTTTGTATTCTTTGATATTGTAATGCCCTCGCAAAAATCCCGTAACCCCAATACTGTACTACCCGAGTTCATGTCTGGAATAGCGTAAAATAGTCGTTGATGGCGAAGTCTAATAAATCCATAACGTGAATCACCACGAGACTATCACCTGGTTCTTTCAATGAGAACTAAGGTTGCTATTTTATTGAACGTCCGCGGTAGTACAAGGAGTTAGCGCGAGGGTCTGGTTGACCTACTGAGAGAGGTCACTAACCCGGGTTACCTACTGAGGGAGGTACAGTAACTAACCCGGGTTCGAACCCCACACCAGGCATCTAAAAAACCTGGAGAGTTTTCGGGAGGGATAAAATTCCTCTAGGGTTCGAACCCCACGCCAGGCATCTCAAAACCTGGGGATGTTTTCGGAAGGGTTAAATTCCCTTCATTCACCCAGCATTTCAGATAGCCTATGCAGTGGTGTTTTAAGTTTTTGGTTATTTTAAACGACACTACTGCAGCGTTATTAGGCCTAGAAACAATTTATTAGGGAAAATAGGGACCAATAGATTCACCATATTTTTCTCCATAGGCATATTATCCGCCCATAGGCTAGTCCGCATGGAGGATTTTCGTTATCGACAAATTGAAAAAATACCCACTTCACAGACAAATACATTACACCAAAAATCTAAGTCAAAGATGTCAAACTGTGGGGGCGGCAGCGGCTCAGCCCCCACCCATAATACTAGGATAGATTAGGTAAGGTTGTTAGGTTAGGCTAATGTCCTTTCAAAGGGGTATAGTAAACACTAGGATAGCCTATACCCAGTCAGAGGTAAGGGTAAGATTAGGAGTAGTGGGCGTACCACTACCAACATACAGCATAACTCATCTATAATACATTAACGATTAACCTAACCTAACCTAACCTAACCTAACCTAACCTAGTATTCATGTAGTACTTGGTTAGGTTAGGTTAATGTTTTATAGATGATTTATGCTGTATGTCGGTAGTGGTACGCCCACTACTCCTAATCTTACCAAGGTAAGTCCTGCTGTAGTCTCCTTGAATGCTACCGGTACCGTGTTTTTTACTGTAGATAGGTAGGCAACTTTGCCTTTTGTCTCCTTCGTGCACAGACAAATTAAATAACTTACCAGTATAACTATGCAAGAAGGATTGCACCTACAGTATTGGCGTTTAGATTGCTCACCTCTAAATCTTGTCAATTATCAATATAGCCTACCTGTAGGCTAAAAGTATTTTTGGTAAACCTGACTTTTTGGACCGACAGCGATTTCAGTAAGTTTTATTTTGTTTTTTGTATTTTTTCCTTCAGAGATAGTGTTGTTTTATACTGAAGAGGAGCGGAAATGAGTATTTACCCATTATCCAACAATCTAAAAACACGCCCCTATTAGACTATTTTTTGTTTTTTTTAATGTTCTAGGCTATTAGCCTAACCTAACAACCTTACCTAACCTAACCTAGTATATGGGTGGGGGCTGCCGCCCCCACACCCCCACTGGTTGGGTTACTTTTTTTTTTTTTTTTTTTTTTTTCTGTGCCATTAGCCTAACTTAACCCGGGAACTGCGGGAAGACTCTTTAGAGTTCGGCCGGCGGACTGCGGGAAGACTCTCTGGAGTAAGTAAAACTAAAAATCAACTTTTTACATCGAAAAAATTTTTTTTTTTTATTTTTTTTTTTTTTTTTTTTTTTTTTTTTTTTTGGCCCCTGGGCCATGCAAAATCTCAGTCCTCTACCTCCCCTCCTTCCCCACTTTCCTCCTATTCCTCAGTTATCACCTATTTTCCCTATTATTCCCTTATTCTGAGGTATATTTTCGTGCTAACATTAGCGAGTTGCAAGCAGGGTGTTGTCATCACTGATGGCCATCGAGTGCAAGAGAGAGAGAGAGAGTATCGATCGACTGTGTCTCAGTGGCCTTGGGGGAAATTGGCGGGAAAGGAGTTTGCCTCACCCATAGATTATACAACTCGCGGGCTATATCTCCGATTTTGACCATCCAAACGCTGTTTTCACTCGTTTTATTGTTGTTTCAGGTTAATACCTTTATAATCAACCCATAATAGGCGCATATGGATAATTATTAATGCTATTAATGGTACAATGAATATTTTAGTGACGAAAAACCTCAAATACGTCAGCACAGGGGGACGTTTTCATTTACCCCCGTGCGCACTTCAGAGGTTAACAACCTAACCTAACCTAACCTAGTATATGGGTGGGGGCTGCCGCCCCCACACCCCAGCTGGTTGGGTACTGGCTGAAAAACTTATTGTTTTACAGTAGCCTAGCTGCCTAGGCCTATACATGTACAGTATTTTAGCGTTTTTTTGTTTCTCCCTTGTAATACATTTCCGCTCTTAATGCCATATATATAGCAATGATGTATATGCTCTACCGGACCTATTAGGCCTAAACAGATCGATGGGATAACTGTCGGTCCAAAACATCAGTATAACCGTATTTTTTTTTGCTGTTGAAGTTTAGGCCTAGGCTAATGAAGGTAGGCCTACCTGTAATAAATTAATTTTGGTGTTTAGGCCTAGGCCTAGTATATATATATATATTTTTTTAAAGTTTGGACCATAGGAAATGGCTATGATTTTTGTTTTTTATTTAGGCTAGGCCTAGGCTAGCCTACATCAAATAGGCTACCATGCCAAAGGAAAAATATTTACAAAATCAGTTTCATCGTCAGTGGCACTAAAACGGCAATTAACCAATAGGCCTAAGAAACCCTTCCTTCCATAAATGGTAACCTTATCTTTCTGTGACATGCAATTTCTGAGTAGGCCTATCTATTGTGAAATATTGAAATCACGCGTTTTAGCCAAGCTGTGAAGAATCGAATCGTAGGCATATCATGACGGTTTCAGCTTAATTAGTGAATGACAGTGGTAGGAAACTAATAAACAATGGTCTACCATATAGTAGCTTACCTCTATGATCGCCAGATGCAGGCTCTTCTTATTAAAATGGATATATATTCACTATAAAGTGGCTCCACAATCGAAATGAAATTTCGGATTCAGTTCAGTTCAGTTCAGTTGGAATTCGGGAAGTTTAGCCTTAACGTCGGCACTTCCCTAAGAGTTTTTGTTATTTTTCTTTTTGTGACTTTTTGTGACGTGCTCAATTGTCTAAAAATAAATATATCTCATTTTTCATCCCTTTTTCTGAAATCTTCTTTCTTCTCTCTTCAGTCTTGTTTCTTCTCTCGTCTTCCTTCAGTCTTCTTATTTGAGTTCTTTCAATTTTTTCTTTCTTTTTTTTTTAAGGATTTGGAAACCATCTTAAAACTATAGGTACAACGGGTTTACAAACAAATTGATATCAAACAATATAGACTTAGAGCATCAGTTTTTAGTCAATGATAGAATCGTATCCCTCTTGTATATATGTCGATCCTGTATATTATCAATACCATCCTCCTCTTATCATTATTTTTTTCTCATTTATAATCATTATGATTATAATTGTATATATTTATAATTATTTGTATTTATTATTCATAATTTAATGATAAATAGGCCGAGTCTCTCTTCTTGGAATTACATTATGGCAACGAGCCTGCACTGATTATGGAATTTATGGGATCAGGGTATCAAATATAGCATCGATCGTCACACAGTCGCGCTAGGTAGCGATGATATATTATGAACAAATTATGGCCTACCAATAACTAAAAGCCACTGAAGCCTATCCATTGATATGTATTAGATATCTACTCGCCTATCATGATCATCCAGAATCTTAATCGCATAGTTTATGCGATTTAATTGACGTTTCTATGGAACCTCTGTTGGCTATATATGTAGGCCTATGTTCCAAATAAGTAGGCCACAACTTTTGGAACATTAACCTCTATAACTCACAAACTATTTGAGCAATTGAGTTAATATTTCTACCATTTGGGAAGGGTTAGCCAAGTGATAGGTGTTGGAATTCACAGTCCATTTGTTCAAGCCCTTTTCGAGTTCTAGAGGTTATAGGGTTCAAGATTTCAGGCCTACCTATTTGGAACAGGGTATAGATCGCGAATTCATATCGATATATGTATATAGGCTAATGCTGTAGCCTAATGGAAAGGAATAGAAGCTAACACACTGACATTATAAGTCTAGTCCTATAGCCTACAAACTATATAGGTGAGGTACATAATTATACCTTCTTAAATATAATTCCGGTCATATTCGCATGGTAAGTTTTATTCTTTTCCTGGTTCGACTGTGCTTCCTCATTCCGAGGTAGTCTTACAATTCAACACACGCACAATGTAAGTTACCGTACACAAAACAAATGTATGGTACAAGAATTATACTTTTATTTGGCCTATTGTGGAAACATATAACTTACCCTTTGCTAGTGCTTGTCCAGGTTGTTTTTCAATGTGTTGAGATTGGGGCTTGCAACAACATAATCTGATAATGGGCCAATTAGCCTATAGTTCCATATGTCTAAGAACCATACCATTTGATAAAACTACGGTACTACTTAATTGAGACCTAGAACTTACCATCGCTGGAGTACGTAGGTCTATCGGAGGAAGAGATCGAGGTAACTGGCGCATTTGTAATAGGATAATGGGCTGTGGAGGCAAAAAGGGTAGGCCTACTACTACTAGCCTTCATTAAATTGGTTTATTGATGATAAACCAGTTAAATTCCTCATTGACAAGTTGACAACATAGGCCTATCCCATTAACTTAATTAGCCTACACCTCTATTTCCTTTTACCTTCCGCAAGCAGCTAAATTTCTCCCTTATACTGTATGTTGAATATACATTAATTGAGAGCTATATATGTAACAATCCTTCAATCACCTCTTCGTACTTTTAGACTGAACTATCTCTTTAGTAGCACTATCTCGCGATCTGTTTTATAGTTACACCTTCCAGCTTAATTAACCCCTTCATTACCGGTGACGTCTATATTTGATTTTAGCTGTTTAGGCTTATAGACAATTTTATTCGGATTAGGATTTGGCAATTATCAGGCTACAAACTATCGGAATTAACCCCTTTTACTACTGCATATCCTTCCTAAGCTGCCTAAAATCGTCTAAATATAGCTGATAAAAAACATGCATCCCTGGCAGTGAAAGGGTTAATGGAACCACTTGCCTACTAATAAACGTACGTTTATTTCAATAACCAAACGTAGGTCTGTACAATAGCCTATAGTACCTATACGATATAATATTGTTAGGCGTTACAGACAAATGAGACAGACAAATAAATTGTGCATTCAAATTCGTACAGTGTAAGCCTAAACCTACAGTATGTATAGTAAAGGTTGCATAATTGGTACAGTGTAAGCCTAAACCTACAGTATGTATAGTAAAGGCTGCATAATTGGTACAGTGTAAGCCTAAACCTACAGTATGTATAGTAAAGGCTGCATAATTGGTACAGTGTAAGCCTAAACCTACAGTATGTATAGTAAAGGCTGCATAATTGGTACAGTGTAAGCCTAAACCTACAGTATGTATAGTAAAGGCTGCATAATTGGTACAGTGTAAGCCTAAACCTACAGTATGTATAGTAAAGGCTGCATAATTGGTACAGTGTAAGCCTAAACCTACAATATGTGTGGTGATGGGCTGGTCTATCAGAGTGAGAACTGAGCGATCTCTACCATACCCATAGCTTACTCTGACTGTTCCTTTTACTTATGTATTTTCTAGATCTCAAGTGACGGCGTCTCTTGCGTGGATTGACCTCCTAATCTACCAAGATTGGAAGCCAAAGCGTCACATCTTTCCTTTGCCCCTCAACTTTCTCTTCATAATTGCTGAGGGGCACAGGGCCCTGGGTGGGGCTTTGGTTTCCCGGGCGTTTCCGCGCCCTCCTCAGCTCCCCGCCATGGAGTGGCTTTGGTCACCCAGGCTTTATTGTGGTCGGCAGGGAGGGTTCTGTGGGGGCGCTCGGTTGTGGCCTTGGCCTTGCTCGGGCCTTGGGGCTGTTCGGCCAGGCAGCTTGGGGAAAAACAACAACAACAACCTACAATATGTATAGTAAAGGCTGCATAATTGGGAAACAGCATCAAACCAAAGAGACAATTAAACGATGTGATTAAGACCAGACTGAAAAATAAGCAACATAGGCCTATATATATGCCTGAAAAGAAGGCTCACCAATATATAAGTGTATAATACACATTTATATCTTATCCATCCAAAACAAAATATAGAACAAAGGCTAGGCATAATTGCTCTAAGCAGCACATTGAACTACTCTAGACGACATATAAAAGAGGGACCAACCCCAAACAATTACTGTAATATTGGTATTTATCTTTTTTCTAATAAATCAACTGGAGTAGGTATGCTAAAAAAATGTTATATCTGCATCAATCGGATCTTTAACCTAGTGCTATTGCTCTAGCATATTACGAACACGGCGCTCGATTTACACCTAGCCATAGTGCTACTAGGGTAGCACTAGGGAGTGTGGTGAACTAACGCGATCGGTACCAACGATACAGAGTCACAGAAAAGATTTATATCTGAAAGTTTCATTGTCTGAAAAAGAGATAATTAAACACTATTCATCAAGATACTTCATTAATGGTAAATACCAGTCCCTTATAAGCTGTGTGGTGACCATTTTTTGCTACGAATCATGCGGTATTCAGAATATCTTCCGATTTAATTTAGCAACTTTTGGAACGAATCTAGCAACAGTGGGAGAGAATCAGATAAGTTGATAACATTGTCAGTTCCCGCGCAACCAATATTTGTGGTGAAAATCGAGCTTTGGCTTACTCATATTTTGTTAATTGTGCCTTTAATATTCAGAATACTTGATTCCCAAGTATGCAGTGTTGAAAATAAGGAGTTATAGAATAATCTTACAGGGTGTTGGTGTTGTGTTGAGTCCAAATATTAGACTGATAAGCATACATAGTTAGGGACTTTGCCTCTTTACTATCACTAAGGACTGTGGCTGCCCAATATGCAATAGCCTATCTCATTGGTATACCATATCTCACTCAACACTATAGGCTGCTGGCACTGGCCTTAATGCTATCACAATCCAGTAATATTGCAGTGCACTAGGCCTACAGTTGCAACATCCAGAAAATTGAAATTGTAATTTCAACTTAACTGAACTCTACAGAGGAGGAGGGAACGGTACTGTATTGTATAGGCCTGCACATGGAAGATACTTGAAGGTAGGATATAGCCTAGCCTAGTACCAAACCCTCTCCCTGAAGAGAAAGGAGGCATCAAGAGCCAACGTCTGCCACGACTGGGTCTGGGGAGGACTTGCTATAGCCTAGGCGAATCCTATATTCGTCCTCCCAGCGTCACAGGACCCTCCTCTCTAGGCTACAAGCTTCCTGAACGTCGGTCCGAGCCTCCGAGGCTATTCAATAGTCTCCTAAAAGACATTCGTGACCTGACGGAACTGCATGGTCATGATGGTGGAGGCATTCAAGAGGAGGCTGGACAAGTTCCTGGAGCGACTACCAGACGAGCCTCCCATTCCACACGGTACCTGCGAGGAGCTGGATCAATCAAACTCGATCCTCGACCAACTTCTGTAGCCTATACCCGGATCGAGGAGAGGTGTGGAGGCGGTGGACTACCAAGTTGAAGACACCTGTAGTCCCTGAAGTATCTGAACTACAACAAGGTAGAACAAGGTAAGGTAGGTCTTGGTCTAGGCCTACTTTACTTGGGTAAAATTGCTGTTTTGTCCACAGCCTAGCCTATTTTGTGGTGAAAATAGGCCTATTTTTGTCTAGGCTATGGTATTCAAACGATTATAGGCCTAGCCTATATCTATTTCCTCTAGAAAATTTGTTAACCTAGGCTAACTTACCTGGTAAAATTGCTGGTTCGGTGCCACTGCCACAGCCTAATAGCCTATTTTGTGATGAAAATAAGCTGTTTTTCCTCTTACATTTCGAAAACCATTACGCCATCAAACAGTACAATAGGACCATAGGCCTACAGCTCAGCAGCTGGGAGAGTGTAGATAGCAGAGAAGGGGTGTTGTAGATAGAGGAAGATGTTGGAAATTTGGAATGGCTTTGGTACTGTATGTGTGTTAGTATAGTTAGTACTGGTATAGCCTAGGCTAGGAATGATTGTGATAATGTGGCTCTACTATTCTAGACTCTGGCAGCCTATCTGCTTTGACATTGCCACTGACCCACTGGGCACTAGCTTGCTTCTGGCACTTCCGCAGTGCCAGTGCCGCTGCCATAGTGACTGGCAGTGTCAGTGCAGCCTTTTATCACGGAAATATCACCCCTGCTAGCTTGATTAGGCCTATCTGTCATCAGAATGATCTGATATTTTCTGAAAAATCTAGTATTTGCCTAAATTGAGTCCCGATTCCTTGTGACTGTAGAACTGTCGGATCCAAAACGACGAGCGAATTTTTTCTGTTTTGGGTAGCACTAGTTTTGAAGTTGAGTAGCACTACGATAATCGGCCTCGATTTACACCCTGATATTAATTAAAAATTAAAAATTAATAAGTCGGTGGAATCTATGTGAGTATATTAGCCTATAAGGATTCCAGAATCCATAGAGCTTCACTTTCCCTAATAAATTATGTAGGCTATAATAACGCGGCGAGTTATGGCCTTGGCCTTGCTCGCCAGCTCGGGGCCTTGGGGCTGTTCGGCCAGGCAGCTTGGGGAACAACAACAACAACGCGGCGAGTCTTCAAAAAAATTACCTAAAATAACATTTTTCCAATAGGGGTAGTATAACTGTAGATTTATCATAATGAATAGATAGCCTATAGCCAACATTAAAAGTTCAACGAAGTCCAGACATCTTTTTGACCCCGCCCCCCAGGCTTGACTTCATGAAAACGGGATCAATAAAATCAATTATATTTACCAAACCAGGGCTATTAGTAACTCCTAATTCATATACAGCTATGCTATATAGTCTCATATATTACATAATAGCCACGGATTTAGTTATAATATATGTATAATCTAGATATATTAATTTATAATACCAGCTAAGCATTCCCGAGTTTGTTGGTGTTGACGTGACTGCATTAGGAGAATTAAAGCTGCCTTGTGATTGGCTGTGAGAGTAAACAAGTTGAAAGCTAGCACGTGATTGGTCGGTGGCTTAAAGGGCCATCAGCTGATCTTGCCCGGGTTATTTAATTAGCCCTTTCAGTATGGATGACGGGTATTTGGTTTGTTGTAGTAATATTAAGACGATTTTATGAAGTTTTGGAATAATCTATGGCAGTTGAAAGGGTTAAATTAGATAGTTGCAGTCCTTAATTTCTAGAGATCCTTGCTAAACTGACTAAAATCTTCTAATGACACCAAGAAGAAAATTGAAAGAACGTCTCCCGCACTAAAAAGGTTATTAAAATCCCAAAGAAACCCATGTTACCTAAAATTACACAAATAGGTTCCCGGAAATAGTTTTTGTTTAGTTGTATGTCTCCTATATCTCCGGCTAATTTGTTTTATAATCATATTTAACCCCTTGAGGATTATGACACATTATGCCAGTTTATTATGGCTGTCATTAACCCGGGAGCTGCGGGGAGACTCTTAAGAGTTCCCCCGGCGGACTGCGGGAAGACTCTTGAGAGTAAGTAAAATAAAAAATCAACTTTTGACATCGAAAAAAAAAATATTTTTTTTTATTTTTATTTTTTTATTTTTTTATTTTTTTTTGGCCCCTGGGCCATGCAAAATCTCAGTCCTCTACCTCCCCTCCTTCCCCACTTTCCTCCTCTCCTTCAGTTATCACCTATTTTCCCTATTATTCCCTTATTCTGAGGTATATTTTCGTGCTAACATTAGCGAGTTGCAAGCAGGGTGTTGTCATCACTGATGGCAAGCGAGTGCAAGAGAGAGAGAGAGAGAGTATCGATCGACTGTGTCTCAGTGGCCTTGGGGGAAATTGGCGGGAAAGCAGTTTGCCTCACCCATACATTATACAACTCGCGGGCTATATCTCCGATTTTGACCATCCAAACGCTGTTTTCACTCGTTTTATTGTTGTTTCAGGTTAATACCTTTATAATCAACCCATAATAGGCGCATATGGATAATTATTAATGCTATTAATGGTACAATGAATATTTTAGTGACGGAAACACCTCAAATACGTCAGCACAGGGGGACGTTTTCAATTACCCCCATGCGCACTTGTTAGGTTAAACGATTGAGTATAACTCCATTTATTGGTCACCAATTATTTTGACATATTTGAAGACAGATATGGAATCTATATGCTCTAAGCATCATATTAAAATTAGTTTCAACCCTCGGCAAAACCTATTAAAAAAACCGGTAACAACATGTCTACCTACCGTAAAACGGTTGTCAATACTCTCTTATAGACGGCGCGGCTTTCAGCGACGCCATTTTTTCGTGAACTGGAGAGCTTTATCCTTCAACTTTTGTAATACTATCACGCCATCTGCCAATCCTCATTGGAAATACTGAGTTTCATTTCCTAACTCCTGCGCAATACGTCACGAGACACTTCTGGATTCTTATTGGGGTTTTTTTCTGACCACGTCATTAAACTCATAGATTCCGTCACGCATACAACCAGCAACCTATCAGGTGAGTTTATTGACCTTGATTACGTCATTGAACTGAACCAATCACAGATACACACCTTCATTTAAGTCTCTCCTCACTTTAGTCATGAACGCCGCTTGTAATGGTTGTTCACCCCTCCCACATTCAGTGATTATTGACACTACAAGGAACAATAGTGCAGCCCTTAAGGTTTTTACTGACCATGGTTGTTTGCCTACCTCTGTTTCCTGCAAACTCTGCTCAAACGAATGTTACTATTATGTTGCAGACCAGTGGCGATGCGGTCATTATTGGTTTTGAAATAAAACCACTACTCGTCGTAACTCCTCGTCGAAAACGTGGACGCATCTCTTCCCCACCTACTCCCTCCACATCTCAATAAGGTATGCAATTACGCTTTCATATTTTCGCGGGTTTAAAAACGGCGAAAACAAAATTATATAAGCAAAACTTGGCTCGTGTTTTAAGGTATTTCCGTAATTGTTTAATCGAAGTCCTCTTTTTTTTCTAGTTATTAAAAACGTATTCTATGGTGTATTATATGATACATAGAAGCAATAGAACTGTTCAAATGACCTAGGAAGTGTATATTAAACCAAATACAAAACTTTGAATAATGAGGTAAGAGATATGTGTTTTTTATCACTTTTCATCCCAAGACCAGGGGCAGCAGCCCCCAGGATGCCCAGGTTACCTTAGGTTAGGTTAGGTTAGGTTAGGTTAGGTTAGGTTAATGACCAGCTATGTAAATACAGTAGTGAACATTTGGTTTAGTCTGTGCTCAAAAATCCATTTTCTTTAGCAGGCCATACACTAAACAATTACCCCCTTTTCACAGACAAATACACAAACAATCTGTCAAAGATGCAAATAGCGGGGGTGTGGGGGCGGCAGCCCCCACCCATAATACTAGGATAGGTTAGGTAGTTAGGTTAGGCTAATGTCCTTTCAAAGGGGTATAGGCTTGTAAACACTATGATAGCTTAACATGAGCCAAAAATCGAAATTAGGTTAGTGTAATTTGTTTACTCTTAAAACTCGCAAAATCAGAGCCAACTTTTCCCAAAACTTGGCTCGGGTTTTCCAAAATTCGGGTTTTATGGCTTTGCAATTTTGGGAAACCTGAGCCAAATTTCTAAATGAAGTTACTGTCATTTTGTTGTCTACAAACTCGCAAAATCCGAGCCAGCTTTGGCCAAAACTTGGCTCGGGTTTTCGAAATATTGGGTTTTAGGCCTTTGAAATGCCTTCAAACCCGAGCCAAGTTTTGCTTGAATAAGTCTGTATCGCCGTTTTACGCATTTAACCCCTCATTTTCCCTGTACTTCATAGCCCTCCCCACTATCGGGTGGCGTGTCTTAAGATCTTTGTATAATGGGGAAAACGGTTTCGCCGAGGGTTCTAATTATTTCTAAACACTATATATTGATGAAAACTAACAGGGCAAAATAAAAAAATCCATGGGAAAATTGGTGACCAATAAATGGAGTTTTTCCAACGATTGTATTCAGAGTAGGAAGGGTATATGTAAGTCAGAGGGCTAATTGTATAGCCTTTACCCTATTAATTCCCCTAGATCCTTCTCAAGCTGCATACAATCGTCTAATTATAGCCAGAATAAACTGTCAAAATGCGTCATGATTCTCAGGTTTTTAAGGGAACCTGCTGGAAATAAGTCCCGTATTCCTAGATAAACCCATCATTATTGGGGGAACTGATTTAGTTCTTTTAACATAACATAACATAGCATACATTTTTTAAATAACATAATTACATATGACTAAAAGCCACTGGGGCCTGTGGTCATCCAGAATCTTTTACATATAAATATTTTACTTAAAGGACTAGGCTATAATTATATTCTCTGGATCCTGCCTAAGGCCGAGGCCAACAATACCTACGATACCGGGAATAGACTCGGTAAAATGGACAGACCTGGGTTGGCCTTGGGTGTACGGTGGCGCTAAGAAGTCATGTCTCAGCTGTTATTACGTTTGGCTCGCTCTGTGCTATATTAATATCTGTCAGATGTTGAATAGGGTGGGCATGAGTAGGAACATCTTTGTATATCTCCCTTAAAACGAATAAATAAAGTTTTAGACATTGCTGATACTAAATATTGATCGAAATATACTTGGTGCCGAGACATCACTTATTAGCGCCACTGTACAGTCGCGCTAATAAGTGATGTCTCGGCACCAAGCAAGTTTTGATCAATAATTGGTATCAGCAATACCTAAGCTTCATTTCTTCATATCAAGTGAAATATGCAAACATGTTCCTACACTTACCCGCCCTAGTCAACATCTGACAGACATTAATACAGCACAGAGCAAGCCAAACGTAATGACAGCTGAGACATGACTTATTAGCACCACTGTACCCAGGCTCGTTCCTGCTGTTTACGAGTTCATATTGGACAACAAGTTTTGTCTTGGAACTTTTATTAGTGTGACGGAAGTTTGGACCGGCGTACTTGTTAGCCTCATGGGGGTATCTATAGTGCTAAATAATATCAATAGCCAATCAAGAGCTTTGATAAATTCTACCCTGGAACATAGTAATGTATATACTGTATATATATACATATATACTGTATATATATATATATATATATATATATATATATATATATATATATACATATACCGATATATATATTATATATATATATATATATATATATATGTAGTAAAACTCTCTAGGAAAATTGAAACAATGGAACACCAAGCTTTCGTCTATTTTCTCAAGACACCTTCAGGGTATTACCCTGAAGATGTCTTGAGAGAATAGACGAAAGCTTGGTGTTCCATTGTTTCAATTTTCCTAGCGAGCTTTACTACATAATTTGATCACACTTATTTGTGATTTTACCGCCATATATATATATATATATATATATATATATATATATATATATATATATATATATATACTGTAAGTGTATATATATATATAATTTATATATATATATATATATATATATATATATATATATATATATATATATATATATATATATATATATAGTCATTTTCTGCCTCTGTATCCTTTAGAACATCCAGAAGGTTGTTGTTGTTGTTCCCCAATTAAGATGTCTGACCGAACACCCCCAAAGTCCTGAGCAAGGCCAAGGCCACCTATCTATGTTCACCTATGTGGAGTTCGCCACTCTTGCTAGTGGCACCGTAGAGCGCACCGCCCTTCGTTGTTGTTTGAGAATTGGTGCAGCAGACTATTCAAAGAGGTGGAGCGCACCCTTGTGAAGATGGGCTCGTCTGGTACTTTTTGTAGTTCGACATCGAGAGCTCTCTTGAAGCGGTCTTAACGAGACACCTCTCATGTATCTCACTCGCCACGGGAGTTTGTTGAAGAGACATGCTCCTCTATGTGATAACCAGCCCTCTCGCAGAGAGCCCATAGCCCCCGATTTATCATCTTGGGAATATCGCATTCTGAGCGCCTCCACAGAACCCTCCCTGCT
Organism: Lithodes maja; assembly: GCA_037953745.1. Lineage (NCBI taxonomy): Eukaryota > Metazoa > Arthropoda > Malacostraca > Decapoda > Lithodidae > Lithodes > Lithodes maja. Next base: position 43,610 of record JBAKBP010013586.1, on the reverse strand, counting down.
TTACCACTAAGAATGTCCAGGTGAATGGGAACCAAAGCGTCACATTTTTCCTTCGCCCCTCAACTTTCCCTTCATAATTGTTAAGGGGCACAGGGCCTTGGGTGGGGCTTCGGTGTCCCGGGCGTTTCTGCACCATCCAAAAGATTAAAACTATATTTTGTTTAACCTTTGAATCTTGAAGACCTTTCCTAAGATGAATGAAATTGTAATGCTATACCCTGTTCCAAATTGGTAGGCCAGAACTCGTGAGCTCTAACCTCTGTAACTCAAAAAGGGCTGGAGCAAATGGGCTGTTCATTTCCCTATTTGACTTTTCCCAAATGGTAGAAATAATAGGTCGATTACTCTAGTCGTTTGTGAGTTATAGACCCCCCTGTTACTACATTCCTTGTCGCGGTTGGGGGGCTTCGGGCCGGCACCTAGAGCTTGATGAGGGATGCTTTTTGCCTTCTCCCCTCGAGCTCTCGTTGTCGGCTTAACTAATTTTGTGTAGTTTTTATTTTCTCTTTCTATGTTTTTCCCCTTCTGTTCTTATTCTGTCCCTTTTGGTTTCATTTTGTGGACTTTTCCTCTTTGTTCAAATTATGTTCGGTTGGGTGAGTGAGCTGGTCTTTGCTGGGATTGGGGCTTTGACCCGGAACCAATTGTGGTGATAGTGGTGACATGGCGGCTCACCCGAGAGTTTTAGGACCTGTGGTTCGGTAACATGCCTAATGTTATGGTTCCTAGGCGGGACCATCTCCGTAGTGCGGCTCCGGATCCAAGGGTGCCGTTCCTTGGAGGTGGGACTCTTGGGTTTCTGACCGGTAGCCCATAATTATGTAACGACTGGAGATGTTTGCATCGTTTCATGCCCTCAGTCTCATCAAGCGGGTTATGCTTACACTTGAGCCTCTCTTTACATTTTAATGCCATCCCCTTCCATGGGGTAGGATAGGAAGCTGACACTTGGGACTCTGTCCCCACTTGTGTCGTTGGTGAAGGTTTAGGGCTCCATGTTTCGTAAAGGTTGGCTTACTGGTATCCCTCCCGTCATACCTTCTCTCCGCCTGGTCTGCTTAGTACACTCCTGGAACAGCATGGCTTGGTATTTATGGCTGGTGTTACTGTAACTCCTCCCCTGGTTCCGACTTTGACACTGACTACGACCTCTGGCGCAACTTCTGACATTTCCCTGGATCCTTCCCACCCTGTCGAGGGGCTTTCAGTAGCCTCCTCGGCTGCAATAGTAGGAGAGACTCATCCCTCTCCCAAGCCACACTTACCTCCTTCATCTAGTTCTAATGGCCCTGTTACATTGGAGCCATATGTTCCTCCCAAATCCAAACCTCGTCCACGTCGTCCTACCCCGCCAACTTCTGTCCAGCTATTTCAGACTATTTTTGGCTCCAGTAAGTGGCCTAAATTTTTTAATATTAATTATGACATAGGTGATGATCTTGAGCTTGACTCCATACTACGCCATGACATCGGTGATGTTGAAATCCGTACGGGTACGGATGGCTGTCGCCTCCTTGAAGCTCGGACTGAGGCTCAGTCTCGTTCTCTTCAGGAGTGGTTGGTCGATCCGCCGTCCCGAGTTTCCATCACGCGGCACAAGACTCTTAATAACTGTGTTGGGACAGTTGTTATCCCTCCTGAGATCCGTATTGATACACCATTTGAGGACTCTGCATCTCGCATCCTGGAGAACATGGGCCCATCTGATACTCCAGCACTGAAGGTTGAGACATACCTGTCTCGGCGCGGTTCCCAGCGTGATGGCCCCCTCCGTATCGCTAAACTGACTTTCGAGGGACGTGACTTGCCCCCTTTTGTTCGGATAGCGGGCCGGCGGCTGGCTGTACGAAAACATGTCCCCCGCCCTAGACAATGCCAGAGTTGCTGGAAGTTTGGTCACCCGGCCAAGTATTGCCAAGAGAACCCGAAATTATGCCCCCTGTGTGGAGGTTCAGCTCATCTTCGGGAGGCTTGCAATGCAACCTCCCGTATCTGCCTCAACTGCGGTGATCCCCATGCTGTCTTTTCCGACACTTGCTCGCATTTTCATTATCATAGTGCTATCCTTGATTTGAAACTGAGTCGGGGCTTCTCTCACAGAGCGGCTATCTCCCATTTGAAGGAACAGGGTCTGTTACCTTCCTTGACGTATGCTAGGGTGGCTAGGTCTGGTTTACAACCTCCTCTCACGCATCCTCCGCTTTCAGTGACTCGCCCTCTTCCAACCAATCGCTTTTCGCCACTCCGGGACCTACTGCCAGAGCCGCTTCCCCCTCCTGAGGTAGCAGGGGACCCTGTTCAGTGTCCTCCCTCCATCTCTCCTACTGCTTTGCCTTCCTCATCTAAGGTGACTACTAGGAGTAATTCCAGTGTTATTCTGGCCTGAACTGATGTTTCTTCCTTGCGCAGTAAGGCCTTCTCTCCTCCCTTTGATCCTGCAACTAAGAAGAGGAAAGGTTATGACTCTCCTCCTACGGATAGATCTGCCTCGTCTCCCAGGCATGTGCGGGGTCAGGATAGGAGGAGACCTCGCCTTCTGACATCTCCGCAGGTCTCATCAGCTCCTCTGACTCCTTCCCATGATGATATAGAAGCCCAACTTGCAGACATCGATGGTCCACTTATGGAAGTCGATACCTCCCCGCCTCCTGCTAAACATGTTTCCCAGTGTGGCTGTGATAAATGCTTTATAGACTATATTGGCCCCGCTATTAATGATAATGTGCATGACTTACGTGCAAAGGTTGATCACTTTATTGCCTCCTGCCACCTTCCTTCTGACTTTGCAGGGTCTCATGATGCCCATTGTATATGTGTTAATTGTATTGGTCACCTGGCTGTTCAACCAACAGCATTAGTGGAAAGGATTCAACGCAAAGTTTCTTCTCCCCCCGAACAATTGCCTGTGCTCCAGGTCCCGCCTTCCCAGTGTGTGTTACACGACGCTACTGGGGACGTGCCTGGTCGTCCTCCCCCTCACCCTCTGCCTGTACCCCTCCCCAATGTTGCCCGTATTCAGCGGGCTCAAAATCACAGTAATTTAAAATCAGTGATTACTCATGAACCATCATAGTATACTTCAGTGGAACATGAACGGTTTCGCCACTAGGCGTCGCCTTGGCGAAACTCAACGTTTACTTCGCTTGCATACTCCTCTGTGTGTCTGCCTCCAGCATGTAGGCCCTGTCCTTGACTCGATAGGTGCTTATTATGTTGCAGCGGAGTCACCTGTGCGTGATGGTCATCTTCGGACGGCCATCCTTTTACATCGCTCTTGTGCTTTTCAACCTGTTCCATTGTTAGATCCCCCATTCCAAGCTGTTGCTGTTAGGGTATCCCTTCCTAATGGTACAGCCCTTACCATCTGTAGTGTATATAATCAACCTAGTTGTAATTATAACATGTCTAGGTTGCCCCATCTTTTACGGTGTCTTCCTCCTCCATTTTTAATTTTAGGTGATTTTAACTCCCACTCTCCGGTATGGGGTTGTTCTTCTGCTGATGCACCAGGACGCCTCATTGAGGATCTGCTTTTAAACTCTCCCCCTATGCTGTCTTAATGAAGGTCCCCACACTTTTTATTCATTAGCTCACTCTACTTCCTCTGCAGTTGATCTTACTTTGGCATCGGCTGAGGCAGCGTCCCTTTTTACTTGGTCTGTTGTTGCTGACCGGTTTACTAGTGACCATCACCCTATACTATTGACTCCCACATCCCCTAATGCGTCAAGTCAGTTAGCCAGGTATAACCTTGCTAAAGCTGATTGGGACTCTTTTAGTTCTCTTTCAGCTGACATTGGGGTTTTTCGTGATGATGATTCTCCACATGATAATTATATGTTTTTCAAATATTTTATTTGTTCCGTTGCTGATAGCACAATCCCTCGGTCATCCAGTACCCCTCACCCTCGACGGGTCCCGTGGTGGTCCCCTGAACTGTCCAAGCTGGTTCGATTAAAACATTATTTGGAGCGTCGCCTTGCTCATTCCACCCGTCGCCTACGGGATGCTCGAGCATCGCTGGCAGCTGATGCGCCATTACATGTTTGGGTGAAGTTTGTTACTGCTATGTATTTTATCAGCGAGGTGAAACCCTACTATAATAAACTGTGTGCAATTTTCAAACGTACTGTTATCTCACAGAAGAAACAGTCGTGGCAGTCATATGTCTCCGGATTGGCCCCCCGTACGTCTCTGTCTTTAGTTTGGAAGAAATTTCACAAGATTACTGGTAAAAACAACCGATCTCCTGTTCATATGGTTTTTGATCATGCTTCCGCCTCTCTGTTGTTTGACGATTATTCCATCTCGATGGCTCATGCTAGTCATCTGGCGGATGTGGGTAGTGACGCTAATTTACCCCGAGCGTTTGTTTCTCAGAAACGTCGTTCTGAGGCACGTTCCTTGGACTTTCGTGGGGGTACGTCCTCCCCTTACAACAGTGCTTTTACCATCGATGTCCTCAAGGTTGCCTTGCGGGATTGCAAGGATGCTACCCCTGGCCCAGATGGAATTTCCTATAGTATGCTTCAACACCTGGACGGTGTGGCTCTTACTTTTTTATCTGGTGTTTTTAACCAACTATGGCAGCATGGGTACTTCCCTCCTGATTGGAAACATGCTTATACAGTCCCCATTCCGAAGCCAGGCAAGGACCCTAGTTTACCCACCAACTCCTGCCCGATTTCATTGACGTCCTGCATAAGCAAATTATTTGAGAAGATGGTGCACCCTCGGCTCTTATACTTTGCTTTGAACCATAATCTCATCTCTCAATCACAGTCTGGGTCCCGCCCTCAACGCTCCACGCTTCATTCTTTGGCCTGTTTGGAGGATCAAGTCCGGCGTGGGTTCGTGTTGGGTCACTCCACCGTGGCTATTTTATTTGACATCACTAAGGCCTATGACACGACTTGGCGCTATCGCATTCTACGAATCTTATATGAGTCTGGCATGCGTGGCTCACTTCTCCGATTTTTGAAGGGTTTCCTCTCTGATAGGACTTTCCAAGTGATTGTCAATGGAACCCTGTCTCGCCTACACTCTCTTCAGATGGGCATCCCTCAGGGGAGCATTCTTAGTAGCGCGCTGTTTGCAATTGCCATCAACGGGGTGGTGTCCTGCCTCCCTCCTCAAGTCTCCCACAGCCTTTATGTGGACGATTTCGCAGTTTACTATACCTCACCCAGTTTATCTCCTATACAGCGATGCCTTAATACTGTCTTGAGGGACGTTACCCGTTGGGCGTCTTCTACGGGGTTTACATTTTCCAGCGAGAAAACCAAGGCGATTCTCTTTTATCGTGACAAACGTCACCTACATGGTCTGACTATCTCCCTCTCAATGTCTGGACATCGGCTACTATTTTCTGATCAGGTTAAGTTCTTGGGACTCATCCTTGACACACATCTTAACTGGTCTGCCCATGTAAAAGACCTTAAGGCGCGGTGCCTAAGACGTCTTAACGTCTTGAAGAAATGTCACCATGTTACCTGGGGTGCTGATCGTCGGACCCTCCTTATGTTATATACGGCCACGGTTTTGTCCGTCTTAGATTATGGGTGTGCTATTTATGGCACGGCTTCCCAGACCACGCTCAAAACCTTGGATCCTGTCCATCATCTTGGTATCAGGCTTTGCACTGGAGCTTTCAAGTCGTCTCGCAGTACGAGCCTTCTCGTAGAAAGTGGCCAGCTTCCTCTCCCCCTCCATCGAGAGCGTGTAATTATGAATTCTGCTCTGCAGTTGCTGTCTACTGAGTCACCTGCGAGCAACTTGTTTGACCAGGTGGGGGAGGATGACTTCCCTCTAGCATTGTTACCGTCTTTTCCGGTTTTGGCCCACAGACTCTTTATGCACCATGATTTACCCATGCCCCTTCTGCAGGCGGCTGACCCCTCCATCCCGTATTGGCTTTTATCATCACCTATGGTTTGTACGTTCCTTGCTCAAGGTTCTAAGTCCTCGCTCCCTGCTGTTCAGAGGTGTGTCGCCCTTCAGCATATGCTAAGTCATGCCCCTGCCCGTGTCATATATACTGATGGGTCTAAGAGGGATGGGAAAGTTGGTTGTGCTGCAGTTTCAGAGGCTTCCGTTTTTAGCTTGGCTTTATCCCCATATTCATCTGTTTTTACTGCTGAATTGCGTGCATTGTTGGGGGTGGTTGATATGGTCCCTTCCTTTCCAGTCAACACCCCTCGGGTGGTTATTTATAGTGACTGCCTGAGTGCCCTTCTGGCGTTACAAGATCTTTCTACGAGAGATCCACTTATTTCCACTATTCTCCGCCGAATACATGACCTTTCCTTGGCCAATTGGAAAATCCAGTTTTGCTGGGTTCCTGCACATGTGGGCATTGCGGGTAATGAGAGAGCAGATCGGCTCGCTAAAACAGCCTGTATCGGTCCAGGAGCAGGTCCTCTCTTGCGCCTGTCTGACATGAAGGCCGTAGTTCGAGAACTCATCTATCGTGCGTGGCAACATGAATGGTCTTCACAGCCCCTTACCATCCATCTTCGTGCTATCAAGGATGCGGTTTCCGTGTGGCCTTCCTCTTTTCAGGCCAGGCGCAGGGACCAAGTCGTCCTCACTCGTCTCCGAATTAGTCATACCCGCTACACACATGGACACTTAATGGCCACTCCACATGCTCCTCCCCCGTGGTGCGCTACTTGTGACACAGGCATTACTGTGCGGCACTTTCTCGTCGAATGCCCACTATATGGTCGACAGCGGCAGCGTTACTTTTCTCAGCCTTCTCTTCAGTCTATCCTGTCTGACACTCCTTCCTTTGATATTGCCAACTTATTTGCTTTCCTTAACCCGGGAACTGCGGGAAGACTCTTTAGAGTTCGGCCGGCGGACTGCGGGAAGACTCTCTGGAGTAAGTAAAACTAAAAATCAACTTTTTACATCGAAATTTTTTTTTTTTTTTATTTTTTTTTTTTTTTTTTGGCCCCTGGGCCATGCAAAATCTCAGTCCTCTACCTCCCCTCCTTCCCCACTTTCCTCCTATTCCTCAGTTATCACCTATTTTCCCTATTATTCCCTTATTCTGAGGTATATTTTCGTGCTAACATTAGCGAGTTGCAAGCAGGGTGTTGTCATCACTGATGGCCATCGAGTGCAAGAGAGAGAGAGAGAGTATCGATCGACTGTGTCTCAGTGGCCTTGGGGGAAATTGGCGGGAAAGGAGTTTGCCTCACCCATAGATTATACAACTCGCGGGCTATATCTCCGATTTTGACCATCCAAACGCTGTTTTCACTCGTTTTATTGTTGTTTCAGGTTAATACCTTTATAATCAACCCATAATAGGCGCATATGGATAATTATTAATGCTATTAATGGTACAATGAATATTTTAGTGACGAAAAACCTCAAATACGTCAGCACAGGGGGAGGTTTTCATTTACCCCCGTGCGCACTTCAGAGGTTAAGGAAATTAACATCTTTCATCTGATCTAATGTCTTATACTTTCTTCTAGTCATATCTTTTTTACTGTTGTTTCTTTTCTTTCTTTTTAGGATGAACGAGTTTTTTTGATTTTACCCCTATTTTTTCTATTCTTTTACCCATTTCCGCTTTTAGCCTCTCCCCAGCCTTATGAGGATTTTTGCCCAGTAGGCTGTAGACAAATAGTTTTTATTATTATTATTGTGAGTTATAGAGGTTATTATTCAAGAATTTTGGCCAACTTATTTGGAAAAGAGTATAGTAATAATATAGAAGAAAGTGGAGACACAGTCAACAGAAAGGGTTAGAGTTATTAATCATTAGAATCAAGCTCCATCCAGCACGAGACCTCACAACTTGATTCAGCGGCTGATTCTGGGCGTGAAGAACAACACCCAGATCTGTCCTCATCCAACTTTTGTAGTGCGACTTTGTTGCCTGTGTCAGTAACAGGTGACAGGTTTTCACAGACATTAGATTGGTTATCAATGAACTCAAGATGAGTTATAAACTCATTTAGAGTAGGGCGACTTTGGCGTACGTCATTCATAAATGTAGACACAAGGAAATTTAATCCATTAGAACGAAGAGACGGACAGGTATCAAGCACTTTCTTAATCAGGTAGCCTAGACTGTAAGTGTCCGTTGCAGTTGTGGTGATGTGTTCGCCAAACAGTTCACAGGGATACCATTGAAGCCCGTGGACATTTTCCTGGGAGTGAGCCTTGAAGTACCGGAATGGTCCTGGCGGTATGGCAAGACCAAGATCAATTATAGACACATTGCTTGGCCCACCACTAACGTCACAGTCATCAACAATAATGTTACCAAGGTGTAGGTCGTTATGAACAAAACCACATCCATGGATAGCCTTCAACCCCTCGGCCAACTTTATGAAGAGTGTTATCCAGTATTGCAGATCGCAGGGCATATTATCACTAGCTAGCACTTCCTTCAGAACCTTGCCTGGACAATACGGTAACTAATTATCATCTGAGTAAAGTCATCCGTGGCCGCCAATAGTTTAGGTACCCCTCCTGCTCCATCCAACTGGTGTAGAACCGATACTTCTTTAGCAAGTGAAGGGGCGCCGGGCAGTGCACTCTTCGGAACACAAAATCTTCCACTGTAATTAACTAGCCAAGCCTCGCCATAAGCTCCTGCACCTAACTTGCGAATCCTATCAATGTCATAGTTTATGTCACCTGTAGAATGCAAAACTGGGATTATTTTGTCCTTGTAGACCTCCTTGAAGCCAACTAATTCAGAGAAGACATCCTTAAGCTCCTCATGAAGAATCAGCAAGTCTATTTCTCCCATGTCCAAGTCAGACTCCCAGCTATCATATACACTGCGGCCACTGCACTGCCAGCTATAGCTGTACTTACAGCTGGTGGTCATTTTGTTTGTTGTTTATTGATTTTTGTAAGCTTGCTTACACAAATCAGTTGTAAATCGGCAATAACTTCGATATATCTTAAGGCAGTGTTGAAAACGCGACTTGCCTTCTAACCTGTTTGGGGAAGATTGAGGAACTATGGCTGTTTCATCCGCGCATCTTATCCACTTTGATAATGTTTTGCTAATAATTGTAATTACGTCAGTTAAATAATACCTTGCAGTCGGTAAATTAATATGGAAGAATAAAATATGTTATATAACAAGAATATTATGAAAATTCATGAAAAATAAAGCAATTTTTCAGTTTATAATAATTATGTTACCCTAAAATATCTGTTCTCTCTTAATAACTGTTAGAGAAAACGTATTTTAAACGGTAACATGTCTAAATACAAATTCTTATTGAAAACTCCGCCCCATCTCTCCTGGCACACCGCACACCTAAGTGGCACGAAAGGTCTTAACATTGACAAAGAAATGAGGTGAATCGTCCTAAAATCGCCAAACTAATGTGGTGAATACCTTATAATCTCAAAACCAAACCAATGAGGCTTAACATGAGGGAGGAGGGGATCCAGAAAATACACTCCCTTAATTATATTCATTGTGGTTACGTGAAGGGTTAATTTTTCTCTGGACCCCCTTCTCCCTAATGTTTAGCCCCATTAGATTTGGGATTTTAAAACGTTCGCCTCATTAGTTTGGCGATATTAACCTGACAAGCGCGAAATAGACCTAGGGGCTAGGGTAGTTATTTGTGCATTTCTAGCCTTGGATTCTGACAGAATTCGTTATATTTACAATATAGAGCATTATTTGTTTTCAGTATGCTTTTATTTTACATATATGATGTATATATGAACCTTCAAGAGTGCTAAAATAAGTGGGAAAAGCATTTGGGTGGTGAAAAACGAAGATATTGGCCACCCGGTCATAATCTCAGGCGAGAGAGAGCCACAGGCAACCCTCCTCTCTCGCTGTCTGTGAGGTAACTGAGACGAGCGGGGCGGTGTGGGCCGGTGTCTGGGTGTTACATAACGATCTTTTCTGCAACCCACTTGTGCTACATTATCGCGGGAGAGAAAAATAACCAATAAATGATGATAATAAGAGGAAAAATAGGTGATAATTGAGGAGGGGGGGGGGGGAATAAGGTGGGGAAGGAGGGGAGGGGGGTGGGTGAGATTTACATGGATGAGTACTGGAGGGGAATTATCTCACCTAGAGACAAATTCCTTTGTTTTGATAGGCCCTTTTTTTTTTTTGGAAGGCTTTTTTTATGGTCTTGCTTCCGTGAGGCCTATCGCGTTCCCTATAGGAAGCCTTCCGTGAGGCCTATCGCGCTTGCCGGGTTAAGAACTTTCGCCCCGTCTGTCAATTTAAAACCTAGCTTTCGTGCCCTTTAGGTATCATATTTTTCCTGGCGAGCGATAGCTCGGTCTCAATAAACCCTCTGAATAATATAGGTCCTTCTTAAACTGCATATAATCGTGTAATTTTAGCCATAATCCAAGGTAACAATACGTCATCGTGCTGAAGAGGCTAAGATACGGTACGTACGGTACGTTGTGGTACATTTATCAATACATTAAGGGGGTAGTACTCGCTTTTTATGGACACCCTTCTCCCTCATGTTTAGCATATTAGCTTTGAGGTTTCAAGACGTTCGTTCCGTTAGTTTGGCGATTTTGAGAACTTTTGCCTCATTTTTTTTATCAATATTAAGATATTTCGTTCCCTTTAGGTATGATCGAGTTTTTCCTGGCGAGCGATAGTGAGCTCTAATTTTTCTACCGAAAAATGTACAAATTTATCTTGAAAGGGGGTATAGGGGGTGTTTTTTTTTAAGCTTGATGGAGGTCTAGCGAGGAAACTAAAAAATAAATAAATACATAAATATATAGCCCAAAAACCAAGCACTACGGTACCCCCTTAAAACCAAATTCATCATACATTCGATCTATCACCTACATTATTATTGTATTTCAGCCTCGATAGTGTAATGGTTAGAGTGTTTAAAATCTGTATGTGGTCACCCAGGTTCGAATCCCGGTGGATCACATGCTTGCTTTCATTAATTTCCTTGGGAGGTGTTTGGTGTTGGAGTGAAATTATTAAATATAGATTATATAACTGTCTTGATGGTGTAATGGTTAGAGTGTGTGAGTTCTGTATGAGATATCCTATCTGCTTTCATTAATTTCATTTGGGGGTTATTGGTGTTAAGGGGACATGGGTCGTTTTTCTGGTCACTTTTCTCCCTCATGTTTAGCCCCATTAGTTTTCAGATGTTAATATGTTTGCCCCATTAGTTAGTCGATTTTAAGACCTTTTGCCCCATTTACCTTTGTCAATATTTAGAACTTTCGTGCTATTTAGGTGTCAATTTTTTCCCTGGCGAACGATAGTGAGCCTGTAATGTTGGATTGAATTGAATTGAGTTGAAACTTTTTATTTAGCCAGTAGAACATACACATGATAATCATAATACAAAATTAACATTACATTGGCTGAGCCTTGTGAGAGGTATCTCTCTTAAAGGCACAAAGGAAGAACCGGCATTCGGCCGGGACATTTTTCTACCGAAATATGTACAAATTAATCTAGAAGGGGGATCTAATGGATGTTTTTGTTTTTTTTTAATTTGATGGAGGTCTAGGGATGAAACTAGAAAAATAATGAATACATGCAAAAATTGCCCCAAAAGTGAACCATCTCCCTTTAAGAACGATGTTAAAAATAAAATTATATAAATGCTTGCGGCTCCAACTTCCTTATAGTTTGGTCAATATACCGTCAGCATCTTACGTGTTCCTCAGATTGGATTAACCCTATCAAGCTCCAGTTGACCACTTGCGAGTTTCAGGCTATAAGGAATTATTAAGCTTGGACCTGTAGACATCGATATTAAGGGGGGATGGTTCACTTTTTGGGCGATTTTTGCATGTATTAATTATTTTTCTAGTTTCCTCCCTAGACCTCCATCAAATTTAAATAAACATCCATTAGATCCCCCTTCTAGATTAATTTGTACATTTTTCGGTAGAAAAATGTCCCGGCCGGAGCCGCTTCTTCCAACATTACAGGCTCACTATCGTTCGCCAGGGAAAAAAAATCGACACCTAAATAGCACGAAAGGTCTAAATATTGACGAAGAAATGGGGCGAAAGGTCTTAAAATTGACTAACTAATGGGGCAAACATCTTAACATCTGAAAACTAATGGGGTAAACATGAGGGAGAAAGTGGTCCAGAAAACCGGCCCATGTCCCCTTAAGCAGATTTACCAGCTAACAAAAGTCTTAGTACATCTACAGTATATACTGTATACATATAATTAAATTTCCCATACTTTTTATCTATCACAAACCTACATTATTATTGCTTCTCCGCTTTATATCGATGTCTACGGCTCCAACTTCCTTATAGCCTGAAACTCGCAAGTGGTCAATTATGCATTTCGTTTCAGTGTTCTGGCTATAATTATTTTTTTTTATTCAGCTTAGGAAGGGTATATGGAGTTCACAGGGATAATTGAGATAGTCTTTACCTTATATCATTCCCAAAGATCCTTCCTAAACTGTATGAAGTCGTCCAATGATAGCCAGAATAAACTTTTATAATGCGTCACAATCATCAAAGGGTTAATATGAATTAATATATTTAAGGGGGGATGGGCCGGTTTTCGGACCCCCCTTCTCCCTAATGTTTAGCCCACTTAGTTCTGAGATACTAAGACGTTTGCCCGAATAGTTTGGTGATTTAAAAATCTTTCACCCCATTCTTTTACCAATATTAAGAACTTCCATGCAATTAGGTATCGATTTTTTCCAGACGAACGATAACGAGCATGTAATTTAAGAGGAACCGGTCTTTGGCCGGGACATTTTGCTATCGAAAAATGTACAAATATATCTTGAAAAGGGGTCTGGGTTTTTTTTTTTTTTTTTTTTTTTTTAAGCTTGATGGAGGTCTAGGGAGGCAACTAAAAAAATAATAAAAAATATAAATATATAAGTAAGTAACTACGCCCATCTCCCCTTACAATCAGTAGGTATGTCAATCTTAATTTCCTTTCAGACTAATATCTTTCTATCCTATACATAATTTCTTTCCTTGTGAGCATTTCCTGACCCAGAAGGTTACACTTCATCCTATTTTCCGGTATGAGTATCCTAGGTTTGAGTCCTTGGATTGCCACATGTATTTGTTGATTTCATTAATTAAGTTTAGAAGTAAAGTCGGTTGGTGAAAAAAATATGAATTACCGGTACTTTTTAGCCGGAGGGAGCGGAGGGTGAGGAGAGTCTTTTTACTTCACTGTCCTGTTCTACTAATATAAACTGTCCCTATCTCTAGTAGTATTAAAGCCAGACCACCTATATTCTATTTGCTGTAAGTGGGAGATAAATCATGACTTCTAACCTCTGTACCGGTAACTCAAAAACAACTAGAGTAATCGAGCTAATATTTCTACCGTTTGGGAAGAGTCAGTCAAGGAATATATGTGGAAATGTACAGCCAATTTGCTCTAGCCCTTTTTGAGTTAGAGAGGATAGAGGTCATGATTTCTGGCCTACTTACAGCGAATAGACTATAGTAGGAACAGCAAGGTCTGTGCAGTCTGAGTATCTGTGTAATCTATATTTTATTAATTACAGGTAATACATTAATTTATTAACTCAGACGTAAACACCTTCATGATAAACGTGTCTTAAGAGGGCTCACCTCGGTTTTTTTTTCTCTCTCTGGGTTGTATCCATTCGGCCCCATTCAGCCTACTGTTTTAAGATGCTTATCCCCATCCAGGTGTCGATTTCTTCCTGGCAAGTGATAGCGACCCAGCATTATATGGAGAAATCCGGCTTCGCCGGAGAATTTTTTCTATTGAAACAGTAGGCTGAATAGGGACGAATGGATACAACCCAGGGAGAGAGAGATAAACAAATATACGAGGTCATCCCCCCCCCCCCATAATGTTCAATATACCAGTAATAGGGATTTAACTCTTTCAGGATCATGACGCGTTGTTGAGTTTATTCTGGCTATCATTAGACGATTGTACACAGCTTTAGGAAGGATCTATCGGCATCAAAAGAGTAAAGACTCTCTCAATTAATCCTCTGACTTACACAACCCCCTCCCAAGCTAACTAAAACCGTCTACTAATAGCCATGATAATAAACTGTCCAAAACACGTCATGACCCTCATAGTGGGGCAGATAACTGGAATAATCGTTCATTTCTGGAAACAAGCACCAAAATTGGCACCCATACTCCTTGGGGATTGCTCTTTCGATAAAACCCGTTAGCCACCTAAAAATTCAAGATGGCGGCCATTTTCAAGATGGCCGCCATTGAATATACAGAAACATTGCATTTCGCAATAAAATCGCAAAGACTTGTCCTATTTGAATGATCTTGGTGTCATATCATACATTTTTCACTATGTAGAATCCGAAATTGGAACCATGGACTTACTCACTAGCTTCCTTGTACCATAATATCAGTCCCGGAATCATAATTAGGGTAAAAAGTGCCCATATCATAGGCACCATCAGTCCGATATATTATTGGATGTACATGTAGGCAGTAGGCCTATACTTGTCTGTCACTTATTGTCTTGCTGCCTGGATGAGTATACTACAACGCTTCTAAACCTCGCATCTGCAGCTGCACAGTGCCGTGCAGGTCACACCAAAGCAGTAGCATTTGCATCGACTGACCGCAGCATTCCGACTTGCATCCACACTTGGTCAGCTGCTGGCAACTCTCTGCAATGGGTGGGAGCTCTGTCCAAACGATCTGCCACAGATCTCCTTTCTTGGTCCAGCCCCAGTTGGCAGGAGTCTGCGTTTCTGGTTGACGTACTGTTGACTGACTTCAGATGCAGCCCGCCTGGTAGGCAGCATGCTTCACATGCTGCTTCAGTGCTGCTCGGGTTGGAGGCATGGCTTCGTACGGCCTCTGCTTCCGAGCAAACATGTCCAACCTCGCATCATCGACACCTTCAGCAGTGCTGGATCTGTCGTACATCATGACCACGAACTTCTCCAAGGTCTCCAGGTCTTCATCATCAACTACCGGTGGGTACTGGCTGAGTTTGCTGAAGACACTGGAAGCCTCATCACAAACATCCCAGGTTTGCCAAGCAGACTTCTTCCCTTTGCCACGGAATGCTGAAACGACATCGCAGCCAGTGAAGGCATGGAAGAAGAGCATCCCTTTGCTCTTTTCTGCAAGAGTGCAACACAAGTCATGTACAGGAACCCACCTCAGGTTCTGTCCTTGGCCACAGGTAACCCACAACTGCTGCAGACCTAGCTCCTGAAGTGCCTGCAGAACACTGACTGCGATGACGACAACATCTGTGTCGCTGGCTTTGACCATGATGACTTTGCTGCCTGCTTCTGTTGCATGCCTGGCATGCACAAAGATCCGCGTGTCAGCTTCTTCATGACTGCACGGTGCCACCCCAGCCAGATTGATAGTGCGGTTGCTGACAGCATCTTCTTCCTTGGTCACAATGACCACATTTGGTGTGGCCACACGTGCAATCTTATCAGCCAGAAAGTTGAACAGCTCGGCTTTGTTGTCATTTTCTCTCAGGAAGTTTCGCCAGTTAGAGGGAATTTTGCCCACCCTGTCACCCTGCGTCTCACCCCGCGCCCTCGCTTTGATCTAGTTTCAGCTTTCAGACTAGATGGCCGGTAGACATCAAACACAATGTCTGTTCTCTTGTACTTGGTAGAGTATGCTTGTATTCTAGGAAGGACATCGAGCATTGCGTACTCTTCGAACGTCTTTGAACTCCGTTGGGGCAGACTGTTCACCAACGCTGCACCATCAATGATGATGGTGTCGGCGTCTGGCTCTGCCTCAGGGGTTGTAACTTGGCTCTGAAGAATGGTAGTGAGGTGGGATTTCTGACAGGTGTGGAGCTTTCCACCATCACTGAGGGCAGCAGGATGTGACTGGTTCTCATGACGGAAGAACTCCTTCAAGTCACACTCTCTGCTCTGGCATGATATGAACAGCTTGGAGAACAGTTGACAGTCTTCCTTCAGCACTTTTTGCTTTGAAGAGTCAACAGAGGCTGGTACCTGTCGGAAAAAGTCAACCCTGTTCTTCTTGATTGGTTCATAGAAGGTGGATTCTTCTTCCCCTTCCAGTCCCTTCATAAACTCCTGGAAACGGACCTTGCCTTTCTCAAGGTGTGTGCCAATCAGCTCGGCAGCAGTGTGGTGAGCAATATCCTTTGTATCGAGCGAAAGCAGGTCCCGACTCTCCTCCTGGAAAGGATTGCACATATCTGTCATGGCTTGTGAGAGCTTTTCTACTTTCTCAAGGAACACTCTTTGTGCTCGTTCTGTCTCCTCATGGTGGCTGGTGTGTTCAGTACCCTCTTTGGTCCCACATGCTGCCTCATACTGTGCAACCAAGTGGCTGACTTGAGGACCAGCTATCATCCATCTTCTCAGTGCTGATGGGTCTTCAGTCACGCCGATCACACCCCCGTCTGCCTTGATGACAGCGTTTGGCCTGCTCGTGAGCTTGGTCAATAGCCATTGCTGAGAACTGTTACCCTTGGCTCGGCTCTCCCGCTCTGGCACACCCTGTCAATTCAGGCGCGGCTATCTAACTAAACATCTATGTTAAACTACATGTAATCTACAGTAGCTAACTGATGCGGGGCTTATTAGACAGCATTTGGGACACTAAACTAATTATTTAGCTACACTAAACTAATTATTCAGCTGATACTGAACCCCATGCTGAGTTTCACAGCAGCAGTGCCACCAGTGTGCCCTGGCTGTGCGTTGACATCCGCTCTGTTGAGCTACTACTCTACACCTTCCGCTGCAAGTCTCTCAACGTCCCCCCCCCCCCCCCCACCGCATCGTGTCATGTCCAGTTTGGAAGCCTTGTACAGGAAGATGCTACACATACTAAACCTCTAACACTACTACGATATACACTACCATGCATTTTAGCCGAGTCAGACGTAACATGAACCTCTAATTTAGCAGAATATTAGGATTCCGGGACTGATATTATGGTACAAGGAAGCTAGTGAGTAAGTCCATGGTTCCAAATTCGGATTCTACATAGTGAAAAATGTATTATTTGACACCAAGATCATTCAAATAGGACAAGTCTTTGCGATTTTATTGTGAAATGCAATATTTCTGTATATTCAATGGCGGCCATCTTGAAAAATGGCCGCCATCTTGAATTTTTAGGTGGCTAACGGGTTTTATCAAAAGAGCAATCCCCAAGGAGTATGTGTGCCAAATTTGGTGCTTGTTTCCGGAAATGAACGATTCTCCTGAAATTTGCAGTTATCTGCTCCACTATCAAGGAGTTACTCAACACAGTAAAGAGTTGAACCCTTAAGGAATCATGGGCCGGAATTCTGGACCGCTTTCTCCCTCATGTTTAGCCCCATTAGTTTTCAGATGTTAAGATGTTTGCCCCATTAGTTAGTCGATTTTAAGACCTTTCGCCCCATTTCTTCGTCAATATTTAGACCTTTCGTGCTATTTAGGTGTGGAGTTTTTTCCCTGGCAAACGATAGTGAGCCAGTAATGTTGGAAGAATCGGCCTTCGGCCGGGAAAATCTTCTACCGAAAAATGTACAAATTAATTTAGAAGGGGGATCTAATGGATGTATTTTTAAAATTTGATGGAGGTCTAGGGAGGAAACTAGAAAAATAATGAATACATGCAAAAATCGCCTAAGAAGTGAACCCCCCCCCCCCCCCTTAACTTTAAGGGGGGTCACCGGATTTTTTATCTTTCTCTCCTGTTCTCTCTTTCCCTGGCTTGTATCCATTCGGCCCCATTCAGCCAACTGTTTTAAGACATTTATCTCCATCCAGGTGTCGATTACTTCCTGGCGAGCGATAGCGAGTCAGCATTGTATGGAGAAATCCGGCTTTGCCGGAGAAATTTTTCTATCGAAAAATGTAAAAATTTAGCTTGCTGTCAAAACAAAACTATAAATATGCTGGCTTGATACCGCTCGCCAGGAAAATATTGACACCTGGATGGGGGTAAACGTCTTAAAACAGTAGGCTGAATGGGGCTGAATGGATAAAAGCCAAAGAGAGAGGAAGAGAAAGAGAACAAAAACGAGGTGGGCCCCCTTAAGGGAAGACGGGTGTTTTTTCTGGACCTCTTTCTCCCACGTGTTTAGCCCAATTAATTTTGAGATTTTAAGACGTTCGGCCCATTAGTTTGGCAACTTCAATACCTTTCAACCCAATTATTTGTCAATATTAAGATCTTTCGAGCCATTTAAGTGTCGATTTTTGTCCTGGCAAGCGATACCGAAAAATGTACAAATTCATCTTGAAAGGGGGTGTAGTTTTTTTTTTTTTTTTTTTTTTTTTAAAGCTTGATGGAAATTAGCGAGGAAACTAAAAAATACATAGACCAAATAAATACATAATAAATAAATTATAAATAAATAAATATATAGACCAAATAAATACATAATAAATAAATTATAAATAAAAAAATACATAGACCAAATAAATACATAATAAATAAATTATAAATAAAAAAATACATAGACCAAATAAATACATAATAAATAAATTATAAATAAAAAAATACATAGACCAAATAAATAAATTATAAATAAAAAAATACATAGACCAAATAAATACATAATAAATAAATTATAAATAAAAAAATACATAGACCAAATAAATACATAATAAATAAATTATAAATAAAAAAATACAGACCAAATAAATACATAATAAATAAATTATAAATAAATAAATACATAGACCAAATAAATACATAATAAATAAATTATAAATAAAAAAATACATAGACCAAATAAATACATAATAAATAAATTATAAATAAATAAATACATAGACCAAATAAATACATAATAAATAAATTATAAATAAAAAAATACATAGACCAAATAAATACATAATAAATAAATTATAAATAAATAAATACATAGACCAAATAAATACATAATAAATAAATAACAAATAAATAAATACATAGACCAATACCAAACACTACCCCCGACCGACCTACTTTTTCTCTCTGGGTTTTACCCATTCAGTCTACTGTTTTAAGACGTTTCACCCCATTCAAGCATCGATTTTTGCCATCATTGTATGGAGAAATCCGGCTTCGCCAGAGAAATTTTTTACCGAAAAATTTACAAATTCAGTCAGCTGTCTAAAACATAATCCAAAATATGCTAGCTCGCTATCGCTCGCCAGGTGTAAATCAACACCTGGACGAGGATAAACGTCTTAAAACAGTAGGCTGAATGGGGTGGAATTGCTACTACCTATAAAGAACAAAACAAGCAGGTTGGTCCCCTTAACCCCTTCACGATACAGGGACACATTACACTTGACCCCTTAACCCCTTCTGTACTGGTGACATCTTTTTGCTTTCATTTCAGCTGCATTTAGACGATTTTACGAAGCTTAGGAAAGATACATAGTAGCTGGAAGGATCAATTGAGATAGTTTGTAGCCTTTTAATTGGTGGACGTCCTTCTTAAGCTGAATAAAATCGTCTAATAGTTGGCAGAAAATAATGAAAAGAATGTCACCGGTACTGAAGGGGTTAACCCTTTCTGTACCGGAGCCGTCCTTTTAACTTTATCCTGGCTACTATAATAGACAATTTAATTCTGCTTAAAAAGGGCCTCCTGCCATTAACAGGCTCTGGACTATCTCGCTTCACCCTTTTTACTACCACAGATCCTTCTTAAACTGCACAAAATCGTTTTAATATACCGGTAGCTAGAATGAAATTAACAAGACGTCGCTGGCACAGAAGGGGTTGAGGGGGCCCACCTCGGGTTTTTTTATTTCTCTTTCTGGGTTGTATCCATTCGGCCCCATTCAGCCTACTGTTTTAAGACGTTTATCCCCATCCAGGTGTCGATTTTTTCCTGGCGAGCGGTAGCGAACCAGCATATTTAAAAAAAAATGTTTGATAGTACAATAGGCTAAATTTTTAAATTTTTCGATAGAGAAATGTCTCAGACGAAGCCGGATTTCTCCATACAATGCTGGCTCGCTATCGCTCGCCAGGAAGAAATCGACACCTGGTTGGGGATAAACGTCTTAAATCAGTAGATTGAATGGGGCCGAATGTATACAAGCCAGAGAAAGAGAGAAAAGGAGAGAAAAAAAGAAGGTGACCCCTTTCACGATACAGGGACGCATTTCAATTCTATTTTTGGCTATTATTAGATGATTTTATTAAGAAGATATTTTTGTTTCTTCCGGGCCCCCTTCTCCCTCATGCTTAGCCCCATTAGTTATGAGATTTTACAAAGTCGCCCCATTAGTTTGGCGATTTTAAGACTTTTGCCCATATCTTCGTCAATATTAAGACCTTTCGTGCCAAAATAAGTGTCGATATTTCCTGGCAAGTGATAGCAGGCATTTAATACAGGTTGACAGTGAAAGTTTATTTATTAATCAAGGTCCAATAATGGTAAAAGAAAGTAACAATTTGATTTGGTTGAGAAAAAAGTTAAAGGGGACTAATTAGTCTTATCAAGACAGATTCTGAATGAAAACCAATGATAAACATATATAGCACTATTGGTTTGGCACCTGGTAGTAGAAGTGGCAATGGTATTTATGACTATGGTCTAGGAGAAAACCGGTTTAATTCATAACTAATTCATAACCAACACACTATGCCAGGTGGGTCCCTGTTCACCTGAGGGACATGGTTGCACTCCCAATGAAGCACCCAGATGTAGCCAGAGAATTTAGGGCTGGCAACTTCACTGTACGGAAGACGAAGAACGTGTTCTCTTCTATCCCAATCGACCAGGCGCATGAACAGAAGAACGCATGCATCAAAGGAGATGGTGGAGCAGTCGGCCTCACTGGCAACCCAAGTGCCCTGCGGCGTTGGATGATTGCCGGGCCAGAAGTTGCCAGGGCCATAGAAGAGTTCCAAGACGGCCATCAACACTGGGGGAGGCGAGAAGACACACGTCATCACGACCAGACACCAAGTGTGCAGACCTCTTTCGCCAAGGATGTCCGTGCCCTTGTCAACGTCATAGAAGAGCTTGGCAACCCCTTTGAAGAAGAGAGCATGGATCTGGTTGTCCTTGACACAAAGGAAATTGCAGGTCCTGCTGCAGTTGAGACTGTCAGGAATGTGAAGAAGATTGGCCAAGAGCAGTTCCAGGCTTTCACCAGAGAATGCCTGGTGGAAAGGACCAAGCCAATTGATGCTGCAATTCATCGGAACAAGCTGAAAGTGTTCAGCACTTCCACCCCGAGAAGTGTGAGCAAAGGGAAACAGCAGCTGGCCTCTCTCAGGAACAACGTGGCACTTTTCTCACGGCTCTACATTGGTTGCCAGACGAGGGATGGAAACCTTGAAGAGTTCTTTCGTCATGAGAATCAAGCATGTCCTCCAGCTCTCTCCGATGGAGAAAGTCTCCGTCTAGGTACGAAGAGTGATCTCCTCAAATGCTTTGAAGAGTTCTCCAATGCCCAATCAGAGGCTCCTGATACCACCTGCCTAGTTCTTGATGGGGCAGTCATTGTCCAGATGCTGAAGCCTGCAGTAGCCAAAAACTTTGATGACTATGCCCGGGATGTCTTTATACCGTACCTGTCAACAAAGCTTCAGACTGTGTCACGCCTGGACCTGGTCTGGGACCGCTACGTTGCTGATTCACTGAAAGGCAGTGTAAGATCAAAGCGTGGAAAAAGAGTGCGTAGACGCGTGGTCGGAGCAGCAGGTATACCTGAAAACTGGCAGAACTTCCTCCGAGTGGACACCAACAAGACCGAGCTGTTCAAGTTCCTGTCAGAAGCAATCTTCAAGTGGTTTGACCAGGATGACAAGCAGCTGGTTATCATTGATGGAGAAGCAGTCCTGAGAAAGCCACCGCTGCAAGACCTGGCCGCCTTGCTCGCCCCATGCAGCCACGAAGAAGCTGACAGTTGAATGTTGTTGCATGCATCCCACGCAGCCAACCATGGTCACCACAAGATACTGATCAAGACAGTTGACACCGATGTCGTGGTGTTGGCTGTGTCAGTGGCCCAGGGACTGCAACCAGAAGATGAACTGTGGCTGGCATTTGGCACTGGGAAGAGTTTTCGATACCTGGCAGCCCACGAAATAGCAGCTGGCTTAGGACCAGAGAAGGCACAGGCACTCCCTATGTTTCACGCTCTGACTGGGTGTGACACTGTATCTAGCTTTACTAGACATGGTAAGAAGACTGCCTGGACAATCTGGACCGTTCTGCCAGAACTTACAGACGCACTGCTGAAGCTATCCTCTGCACCAAGTGGCATACCAGATGATGTCATGCACACCATCGAGAGGTTCGTCATATTGCTCTATGACAGAACCAGCACGTGTAAGGACATTGACAAGGCCCGAAAGAAACTTTTCGCGAAGAAGAACAATGTGCAGCTGATCCCGCCAACCAAGGCAGTTCTGGAGGAGCATGTGAAGAGGGCGGCCTACCAAGGAGGCCATGTGTGGGGTCAAACACTGCTACCAACGCCAGAGCTGCCTCTCCATCCAGCTGGGGCTGGGTCAAGAATGACGAGGGGGTGTACGAGCCACACTGGACGAAGCTACCCAAAGCAGCCCACACCTGCTATGAGCTAGTATCGTGCAAGTGCAAGAAGAGCTGTCTGAAGCGTTGCAAGTGCAAAAAGGCCGCACTTAAATGCACAGCTTTGTGTGTGTGTGAGGGAGAGTGCTCACAAAATTGAGAGAACATTAACAGAGCAAACTGTGTCACTGATTCAGAACAATTTCGATATCATACCAAACAGTAAATAGATGTTCACTAGTATGTGAATAACTCGATGCCATGAGTGGCGGCCATTTTGAAAAGGGGCAATCTTTGATTTTCTAGTGGCATGCAAGTTTTTAAATATTATGTTTTAGAATAGTCTAACATTGGCAAATTGACACTAAAATAATTTAAATCAGACAACTCGATCAATTTCTACGAGTGAGATAGTCGTCCGGTACAACAAATAATTAGCAGATTTTGGAAAATTGCTGCCACAGCCATCAAGGACTGAATTTGAGATGGCCCAATATCCAAATCTGTTCATAATAGGATAGTCTACTAGTGTGCCAAATTTGGTGCTTTCCTCACAAAATGCACAATTGTTATGCTAAGTTGCCCCACTGGGGAGCAGATAGATAGATAGATAGATAGATAGATAGATAATCGTCATGAGAATCAATTAGAAACGTCCAATGAACTCTAGATTGCCAAAATAGTTACGAGAACGTTATTTCGGACTGATTGAAAGGTATATGTACGAACTGATTTAGACTAAATTCGGTCAGATTTATCTGCTAAGTAAATAGATAAGTGTATTTTTTTATTGCTATAGGATGACCCCCCATTGAACACCTTGCAATTTCCTGCAGATGAATTTAACATCTAGAATCTACCTCGATTTGTATCATTACCGGTACTTAATTACCCTCTGTAAACGAACTGAACACTTATCAAGTTACTATAGGTAGCACTAACGAACTTAACAATAATCTTGATCCCTGACCTCTCTGTAGCTCAAAAGGGCCTAGAGCAGACTGGCTGTAAATATCCACAGCTATTTCCTGGTAGACTCTTTGCAAATGGTAGAAACGTCAGCCCGATTGCTTTCATTTAAGGGATCAAGATGATTCTCAAGTTCACTGGCGCTACCTATATAACGTTTGCAATATTTAATTGAATGCGTTATAATTCGCTAAAAGATTGTATTGCAAACCCTCTATGCAGCCTTAGTTGGAATTATGCAGGGCTGGTACATGTCATATTTGTAACAAACTATGTGGTACCAACTCTGTAAATTGCTAACTGAATAAATATTATTATTATTATTATTATTATTATAGCCTTCAGTCCTATGTCCGTTTCTGGTGTGGGTTGTGGATATGTGGGCTGTGGAGGTGTGGGCTGTGAAGGTGTGGGTTGTGGAGGTGTGGGCTGTGGAGGTGTGGGTTGTGGAGGTGTGGGATCGAGCGATGTAGCGCGTGTGAAGGTTCAACACTGACTACTTTGGAATTTCTAGAGGCAGCTGTCATTCTCTCTCCCTTCCATACCGCCCCCTTCCTCCCTTCCACACCACCCCCTTCCTCCCTTCCACACCACCCTTCCTCCCTCCCTCCCTTCCACACCACCCCACCCTTCCACACCACCCCATTCCTTCCTCCCTCCCTTCCACACCACCCCATTCCTCCCTCCTTCCCTTCCACACCACCCCACCCTTCCTTCCTCCCTTCCACACCAACCCATTCCTCCCTCCCTCCCTTCCACACCACCCCCTTCCTCCCTCTCTCCCTTCCACACCAACCCATTCCTCCCTCCCTCCCTTCCACACCACCCTCTTCCTCCCGCTCTCCCTTCTGTCTTCCCACCCTCCCTTGGAGACCCTTTTGTATTTACATGGTTACCAAATCAACTCCGCTAGATAGTAAACAAGTGCCCCTAACTTATAACTCGAAATGAATGAAAGCAATCGGGCTGAAGTTTCTATCATTTTGAAAGAGTCCACCAGGAAATAGGTGTGGGTATTTACAGCCAGTTTGCTTTAGGCCCTTTCGAGTTACAGAGAGGTCAGGGGTCAAGATTATTGTCAAGTTCGTTGGCGCTACCTATAGGATTGCGCGTTTTTTTTTTTTTTTTTTTTTTTTTTTTTTTTTCCTTATTACCGAGATACTTATATTAGGTCACCATAAGGCACGGTTAATATGTAGCTCTCTCTCTCTCTCTATCTATCTCAAGCTAAGCGAGAAGGTGGTTGGGACTTAGTTTGGCCTGTGTGTATACTGTATATGTGTGTTTGCGAATTGGATGTATAAATTAATTAAGGGGACAGTGGCTATTTTGGGGGGTCTCTATAATTATATATTAATTTATCTTTTTGTTTCCTTGCTAGACCTTCATAAAACAAAACAATGCTCCCTAGACCCCCTTTCAAGATAAATTTGTACATTTCTCGATAGAAAAATGTCCCGGCTTCTTTTAAAATTACAGGCTTGCTATCGGTCGCCAGGAGAAAAAATCGACACCTAAATGGCACGATAAGTCTTGATATTGATATAGAAATGGGACGACAGGTTTTAATATCGACAAACTAATGGGGCAAACGTCTTAAAATCTGAAAACTAATGGGTCTAAACATGAAGAAGAAGAGGGACCAGATAAACGGTCCATCTCCCCTTAACCCGGGAGCTGCGGGGAGACTCTTAAGAGTTCCCCCGGCGGACTGCGGGAAGACTCTTGAGAGTAAGTAAAATAAAAAATCAACTTTTGACATCGAAAACAAAAAAAATATATATTTTTATTTTTTTATTTTTTTATTTTTTTTTGGCCCCTGGGCCATGCAAAATCTCAGTCCTCTACCTCCCCTCCTTCCCCACTTTCGTCCTCTCCTTCAGTTATCACCTATTTTCCCTATTATTCCCTTATTCTGAGGTATATTTTTGTGCTAACATTAGCGAGTTGCAAGCAGGGTGTTGTCATCACTGATGGCAAGCGAGTGCAAGAGAGAGAGAGAGAGAGTATCGATCGACTGTGTCTCAGTGGCCTTGGGGGAAATTGGCGGGAAAGCAGTTTGCCTCACCCATACATTATACAACTCGCGGGCTATATCTCCGATTTTGACCATCCAAACGCTGTTTTCACTCGTTTTATTGTTGTTTCAGGTTAATACCTTTATAATCAACCCATATTAGGCGCATATGGATAATTATTAATGCTATTAATGGTACAATGAATATTTTAGTGACGGAAACACCTCAAATACGTCAGCACAGGGGGACGTTTTCAATTACCCCCATGCGCACTTGTTAGGTTAAAGATAATGTAGACCCTCTGTTCGTCACCACCACAGCGGAATTCTACAATACTGTTTGATTCTCTCAGTGCCTTAGGTGTGTCCAGGCATTTTGACCCCAACGTCTCTTGAATTTGGCCCTGTCACTCTTTTGGCTTTGGGGGAGACACTCGTTACAAGCAACCTCCCTTTTGTCTCCTTCATATACATAGACACAAAATATATATAGGAACATAAGAAAAAGGGAAATTTGCAGAAGGCCTATTGGTCCATACGAGGTAAACTCCTTCTTCCCTACATCTCTATTTGTTTGTTTAGATATTTATGCTCTACACTACATCTATCACTATAACCCCTGCACTACGTATATCCCCTACACTACATCTATCTTATTGTAATGCCCTCGAAAATATCCCGCACCCACAATAATACTAACCCGAGTTGCCGTCAGGTATAGCGTAAAATAGTCGTAGATGGTAAGTCCAATAAACTCATCACGTGATAACACCACGAGACTATCACCTGGTTCTTAACCCGGGAACTGCGGGGAGACTCTTAAGAGTTCCCCCGGCGGACTGCGGGGAGACTCTTGAGAGTAAGTAAAAAAAAAAATCAACTTTTGACATCGAATTTTTTTTTATTTATTATTTTTATTTTTATTTTTTTTATTTTTTTTTGGCCCCTGGGCCATGCAAAATCTCAGTCCTCTACCTCCCCTCCTTCCCCACTTAACTCCTCTCCTTCAGTTTTCACCTATTTTCCCTGTTATTCCCTTATTCTGAGGTATATTTTCGTGCTAACATTAGCGAGTTGCAAGCAGGGTGTTGTCATCACTGATGGCAAGCGAGTGCAAGAGAGAGAGAGAGAGTATCGATCGACTGTGTCTCAGTGGCCTTGGGGGAAATTGGCGGGAAAGCAGGTTGCCTCACCCATACATTATACAACTCGCGGGCTATATCTCCGATTTTGACCATCCAAACGCTGTTTTCACTCGTTTTATTGTTGTTTCAGGTTAATACCTTTATAATCAACCCATAATAGGCGCATATGGATAAGTATTAATGCTATTAATGGTACAATGAATATTTTAGTGACGGAAACACCTCAAATACGTCAGCACAGGGGGACGTTTCCAATTACCCCCATGCGCACTTGTTAGGTTAAAAATCGGACTAAGGTTGTTATACTTTTAGTACGTCCGTGGTAGTACAGTGGGTTAGCGCGCGGGCCTGGTGGTGATGGTGGTGCGTCACTAACCAGGGTTCGAACCCCACCCAAGGCATCTCAAAACCTGTGGGTTTTTAGGGGGGTTAAATTCCCTTCAGAGGTTCGTTCCCCGCGCCAGGTACCAGGAAAGGTTGATCCTAAAGGTAGCCTGGGGATATTTCCCTTCCTATTTAACCCTGGAAAAACCTAGCATTTCACTTATAGCTGCCTAAGAACATCTCTCACTACAACCTATATCCCATACACTACATCTATCTTATAGCTACCTAAGAACATATATCACTACAACCTATATCCCCTACACTACATTTATCTTATAGCTGCCTAAGAACATCTCTCACTACAACCTATATCCCATACACTACATCTATCTTATAGCTACCTAAGAACATATATCACTACAACCTATATCCCCTACACTGCATATATCTTATATATCACCTAGATTCGCTAGCCGCTACCTCTACATCATTCCCCATATCTTGCCATAGTTTCCCCTACAAATAACTCTAGCTGTGGTCTGATACACTTGCTAACAAACTGGTATATGGGTCAGCTTGGCAGTAGAGTGGACAATAAAGTTAGTGCCACCACCACAGACACTACAGGTTAAGCGGAACGGAACGATACTGACGAGCGGAACGTAGTAAGACTATAGTAACTACTATAGTAACTAGTATAGTAACTACTATAGTAACTATAGTAACTAGTAAGACTATAGACTACGAGTGGACTCCGGACAACTTCTGCCATCTTGGTGGTGTCTATTTAGTCACTATTTTTCACTGCAGCATCTTCAAAGTATTAAGGGGGGATGGGCCAGTGGCACAAAGTTTATAGTAACCCTCCAGTAATTAACCCCTTCAGGATCATAACACGCTTTAGCAGTTTATGTTGGCTACCTTTACAAGATTGTATATAGCTTTGGAAAGATATGTGGGATTTGAAAGGATAAAGAGTGGCCCAATCAGTCCTCTGACTTCCATGTAGCCTACCCTTCCTACTCTGAATAACATCGTCTAATTATAGCCAGGTGAGGTGGAGTGGTCATGCCACTGGACTGGTAATCCAATGGGTTCGAATCCCAAAGTATCATTGGGGATATATTATTGGGATGGAATTTGTGCTGTACCTAGTATATGTGCATTACCATAAAGCCCACCAAAACGCTAAAAAATACCCTCATTGTTCCCTGATTAAATAGCACTGTATGAATATTCCCATATTCAAAATATGCTACAGGGGGGCAATGCCTAGTGAGTTCATTGCTCAATAGGTGGCGTTCTGAATGTGAGGATCCGAGTCTAGGGGATGAGACAGTGAAGCACTGGGGTGAGGTAGCTCCAGAGATGGGGCTGCTTTGAGCCGTGGGTGGGCAACCGGCCCCATGCATTTTGCGAAGGCAAGAGAGTGGGGGCTAGTTGCATCTCAAAGTGCTTCACGTGTCTCACTCCTTAGACTGGAACGAGACCTCACAGGCTTCACTGTTGAATGTACGGATGAATGTACAGGCTCTCAGCCTATGCCCGAGAGGGAGTAGTTGGAATATAGAAAACAAATATAATAACAACATATACAAAAATAAATAAACTGTCAAAGTGCATTATGATCCTCAAGGGGTTAAGCACTTGCCAATTTCGAGCAATAGGGAACTTCAAAGGCTAGACGTTTATATGTTTAACAGCAATACAAACTTACGGAAGAATGTGATTGATGCAAATTATTTGTAATGTCATTTAATGAAATCATGTGTACTGCATACGTAGCTTGAGTTATATTGACTATTGAACTTTGTATAGCCTTTAAGGGGAGGTTTTTAGTGTGTTTCCTAGACTTCCATCAAGCTTGAAATTACACCCCCTTGACCCCCTTTCAAGATAAAATGTGTACATTTTTCGGTAGAAAAATGTCCCGGCCGAAGGCCGATTCCTCTTAAATTATAGGCTCGCTATCGCTCGCCAGGAAAAAATTGACACGTAAATGGGACGAAAGCTCTTAAAAGTGACATAAGTGGGGTAAAAGTTCTTAAAATTGCCAAACTAATGGGGCGAACGTCTTAAAATCTCAAAAGCAATGGGGCTAAACATGAGGGAGTAAGGGGTAAAGAAAAAATCCCTTAGTGGAAATCTTCCCTTAACTTGCAAGTGGTCAGTTTTAGTGACCGATGACAAAATCAACCCGAAAAGAGACACATGTAAAAGGTTAGTGTATAAAGCTGGAGTCACACGAGCGTTTTTCTAGCAATTTTTACGGGCAATTATGGTCTGGCAGCTTAAAAAATTGCTCATGTAAAATTGACGGAAAAATCGCTCGTGTGACAGCGGCTTATTAAAAGTATGGAAAAGAAAACTTCTACTGGATCATTGGCTATTTTGATAGTGATTTACCTATCTATCCTTGTTTTTGGATGGGTTTATCACCACCAATATGTCTTTAAATATGTAGATCAATATGGGCACTTTATATTCCCTTTTCATGACCATAATTTGTTTACAATGTAACCATGCAGCATCAATAGCCATTAAGGGGGGTGTGACGTTAACCACTCCGTTAGAACCGCATGGCTTGTCCTACAGTGACTCGCTAGGATCGCCAGGGCAGTGGATGGGGCTACAGTTTATGTATTAGAGTGTGCTTTATTTCATATGAAAACTCGTGTCATGGGCAGTCCAGAAAGGCTCTTTGTTTTCACCCATGTCAAGGCTTTATATATTTAATTGTAAAGTATTGTTTTTATCATTAACTAGTAATGATGGGATCTGGGAGAGAGAGAGAGAGTAGACAGAGTGAGAGGGAGCGCGCAGTGTTTTTGTCCCGCTCGATGACGTCACGGCTGGCTGCCTCGTGGGGGTTGGTTGAGAGAGGTTCTTCCCATGCTGTTAGCTCTCTTGCTAGT
Source organism: Lithodes maja (assembly GCA_037953745.1). Taxonomy (NCBI): domain Eukaryota; kingdom Metazoa; phylum Arthropoda; class Malacostraca; order Decapoda; family Lithodidae; genus Lithodes; species Lithodes maja. Next base: position 13,775 of record JBAKBP010013586.1, on the reverse strand, counting down.
GGCTGGAGAACTTGCAACCGCTTTTTTTCCCACGCGGCTTGAGCTGGTGCGAGTATATATACAGTTCCTCGCCACTCTCTCCCTCAGATCTGGTTTTCTAGAACGCATCCATCTTTTTCACTTGCTACCTGTCCCCTGCTCCGTACCTGAGAATCTTTTCCTCTGCCTACCTCTCTCTTTTTTCATATCTTTCACCACCTTGTTATTAATATTATACCCCCTCTGGTTAACTCTGCAAAATCAGCTTCATGCTGGCCAGTTGTATTGTGCGTTAAGGTCTGATATAACCCATGTATGTTAGTTGTTAAGATAAGTGGATCACGAAGCATTGGTTGGCATTCATATTGTTTAGTACTGCTTCCTTTAATTATTAGTGTTCTGCTGGATTAGATAATGCTAGACTAGGAGTCTGATATTATAAGGTATTGTTTCCTATGAGTGCTGGCTTTAGTTAAACGCTGCACGACATACCTGAGAACTGGAGTTGATTGAGTAAATTCTAGTCTGTGTGCCATTGAGAATAGAGCATGCACGAATGAGGGCTTTTTGCCTATACCATTCTGCACTGTTCTAGTCTCGATTGTTTGTCTTTGAGGTACGCCAGGAGAACGCTAAGTACTTCGGTATTAAGGTTTCTCAAGAGAGCTACCCTTCATTATAACGTAATATTTGACGCACAGACTTGAGATTTGCACTAGGCTATGCAGCATGCCATGCGCACCAGTATCTCGTATCATTGACTCTAGCTAGACTTTATCAGTCACAGTAGACATTAAGTATATTAACCTAATTACTCTTTTTATGCATACCCATTTATGATTACACAAGCATTTCGCAGCCTAGTTTGATGTATTGAGACACAAACGACTTAGGCTCTTTTTGTTGATAGGAATACTGCATTGTCGTGGCGATTATTATTATTGTTGTAGTGTTTAGGATATTCTTGGCTCCGACGGCATTATATATTCTGCCTTTTTGTGTGCATAGCCTGCACGAGCATTGTTCCGCTGCCTGCCTTTTTGGGTTCCATTTCCGATACGAGCATCTTTATATCATCTAACATTTAAAGAAGATTCCTTGTTAGTGTTGAAGGACTTTAGTGCACTTTCTTTCATGCAGGAGTGCCTGACATTTATTGATTAAAGTAACATAAGCTGTAACTTCTCTTACCACCTTACTTTGCATACCATAACCAAGCACCTTCGGTTATAGGTAGTAATAGGCTGTTTTAACATAACATTAAGCCTAGAGTAGACACACATTTATTGAGAGTTTGATAGCCTATTATTGCATATAGAACTCTGTAGAGTATTTGTGTTCTTTGTTCACTGGGAATATACATCAGAGGTTGGAGCTAGCGCTTTCCGTTGTAACATTTATGCCATTACTAGTCCAATGAATAAGAGCCCTGATATATTTGAACCCCAGTCGTAACAAATGGCGACCTTACCTAGGATTTGGTGAACCTACATTTATTAGCAGGGAACATTTGTTGTTTTAGAGAATATTTTGCGGGGATCAGCAAGAATATTTTTTTTTTCGCAACATAGTATAGCCCTTGAGTATTTCCGAGAATTTTTGTGTGTATATTGAGGTATAAGAGTTTGGGGTACTTCTTTTCTGAATATTGAGGTGGGAAATTTTTGTGAGCATCATGTCTTATACCGGATCAGAGGAGAATGGAGACACAGTACGTAATGTCGAAACTGAGGAACAGCAGCATGATGAAAGGGTTAATCGGGTGAACTGTGAGGAGGATGCTAGGATATTTTTGCAATGGCCTGTTGCTGCCGAGCGGTTGGAGGGTATGGATCGGTACGGTCTTCAGTGCCTGGCCGCAGCTATCGGTCATGCGGTTACTAGCAGCATGACCAGGGATGACTTGATGACGTGTGTACTGGGCAGGGTGACTGGTGAGCGAGATGGGTTGAGTGCTCAGAGCCCTTCGGCCATGCTTCCCCTACACTCGACTCCCAGCCATCCCAGTGGTTTGCTGACTCCGGGTACGCTTCCGCAGTTGGGTGGTGACTGGCAGGGTGGGTTGCCCCTGGGGGGACCACCGGTAATTTCAAACATTGTAGCACCTTCACCTCCTCAAGGGTTATCTCCAGAATTATTGCTTCAGCTCGAATTAGCTAAGATCGAAGAGAGAAAGGCTATCAGGGCAGGTGAGCTCCAGCAGCAAATAGAATTAGCCAAGATAGAAGAGAGAAAAACTATCAGTCAGCAGTCTCAGCACATAGAGCTAGCAAAAATCCAAGCGGATTTAGAGTCGACTAGGTACTGTGCCGACATGGACGTAGAGAAGTCGCGAGTAGAGGCAACGGGACAGCGACTTGGGGCTGGTAACCGTGTTCATGAGCAGTCTCTCTCGCACTTATTGAAACTGGTTCCGGTGTTTGATGAGAGTGGTGTAACAGAATTTTTCACACGCTTTGAGAAGAAGTGCCAGGAACACCAGTGGCCAGAGAATAAATGGGCAGCACTTGTATTCTCTAGATTAATAGGCAAGGGTCTTAAAGCCTACGATGCGTTACCTTTGGAGTTACCGTATGTATTGTGTATGAGGATCTCAAGGAGGCTGTCCTGAGGGCTTACGAACTGCAACCAGAAACGTACCGTTTGAAGTTCCGGGGTGTAACTAAGGGAAGAGATAGCACCTTTTTGGAACACGCCCGGGACTTGTCCGATGCTATGGGAAACTGGCTCCGATCTGAGAAGGTCACAACATTTGATGAAATTAAGCAGTTAATGATGTTGGAGCAGTTCTTTAAGAGCACGGGCAGTGATCTAACTTTGAACTTGAAGGAGAAAAACCCAAGAACTCTAGTCGAAGCAGCAGAAATGGCTGATCGACGGCTGTCGTTGATTCGGGGTTGCGGGTCCTCACAGAAGTACGATGTAAGTGCTAAGGACCGTTATCCTCCCCCTCCCCGGAACAATGACACATTTAAACAGAAGAGCCATGAAACTAAAACTGAATCCAAACCTTACACCACACCGTATGTGAAAAGTCAGGGGCCTTTTACATCACAGTATAAGCCGAAACCGAAATTTATGTGTTTTAGTTGCCACCAGGAGGGTCATAAGGCAAATGAGTGCCCTAGTCGACCTCCTCTGGCAGCCGTGTCTTTTGCTCACGGCATTGGAGTGTTCAAGAGGACATCGGAGTTTGTTAGAGGCATTTCTTCCGAGGTAAATACACTGCCAGTGCAGAAGGATCCGGAAGGCTTATTCCCTGTCCGTGATGCCTTTAGTGACCACAGGGGACTCGGTTGTGTGGAGTGGGGGGGTAGAAGATATGAGGTGAGAATTTTGCGTGACACTGGGGCATCGCAAACACTGTTGAGAAATTTCACTGGTAAACCTGTCAATACGGCGCGGGTGGTTGTGGTTCAGGGAGTTAATGCAACAAGGTCATACCCACTTGTAAGAATGAAGGTGGAAGTTGATGGTGTGACTCGGGACCTGGATGTAGGAATTGTGGAGAAGTTACCTGTTGGGGGCGTCGACCTCCTTCTCGGCAACGACTTTGCGGGACCTACTTCTGAGGCTCCACCCTTGGTCGTTGCCGAGAAGCCGGCCGACGTGAGTAGGGAGGAGCAGGAGTGGGTTGAGAAGTGTCCGGTGCAGCCTATGGCATGTGTTGTCACCGGAGATCCTGCATCCAGGGAGTCACATTCTGGTCAACAATCTTTAGATCAGCAGAGGAAGGGTACCGAGAAGGGGTTGAAAGTTGATGCGGTTGAGAGTTTAGTGTCAACGGACCTTCTCGGGGACTCATTATTAGGACCACATTTCGAGTCTGGAGAAGACCCAGTAACTGTTCCTGAAGGGGCAGAGGATGGGCTTAAAAAGACGAAAGAGTTGAAGGAGGACAGTGATGCACAGTCGGGAGGTGTGGCAACAAGGTACCCTGACGCGTACCCTATGAGAAATGGGTCGGCGAAGACGGTGGTCCGAAGCTTGCTAGTGTATTTTTCCCGGTATGGTTGCCCGCAGGGGATTCAGTCAGTCCAGGGACCCAACTTCGCTTCTAGCCTCTTTGTTCAAGCAATGCCGCAGCATGGGATTGTTGGGGTTGTGTCATCTGCGTATCATCCGGAGAGCCAGGGTGTGTTAGAGCGATGGCACTCAGCCTTGAAATCTGTGCTTCATTGTTGTTGCTTTGAGAGTGGGAAGGATTGGGATCTTGGCCTGCAATGTGTTTTGTTTGCTGTACGGGAGGTACCTGGGGAGAGTTTGGGATTCAGCCCTAATGAGCTCGTCTTTGGACACCGTGTCAGAGGGCCTCTCCATATGGTTGAAGAAGTATGGGAGGGCGCAGAAAAACCTTGTTCTATGCTCAAGTGTGTCCTCAACAGTCGAGAACGGATGTTGCGCAGTCTGGAGTTGGCTGGCCGTAATTTGACTAGCTCTCAGGCCCTCAGGAAGGACAGGTACGACCTCAAGGTTGAACTCAGGGAGTTTCACGTGGGTCAGGAGGTGTTGATTCTACTGCCCCTTGTAGGTCACCCCTTATCCGCGAAGTACGCTGGTCCTTATAGGGTGGTGGAGGAGCTATCAGACCTGGATTACTTGGTAGCCACTCCAGACAGACGGAAGCGCAATCAGTTATGTCATGTTATTCCCATGAAGGAGTATGGGAGGCACCCCCCTGAGCCTCTCACTGTGCCTGTGATGACGTTTAGCAGTCAAGGTGGAGAAGGAGAACGGGACAGTCAAGCTCAGGTGGAGGATAACTGGAAGGATAAGAAGTTCAAATGGGCGCCTGAGTGTGAGAAGATGTTTAGGGAAGTAAAACACCTGTTGTGCACTCGCCCGATCCTCAGGGCCCCTGACTTTAGCCTACCTTCCCAACTAGCAACGGAGGCTAGTGGTGTGGGGGCTGGTGCCGTCCTTGTGGAAAAGGACGATGATGGGCTGGAGCATCCTGTTAGTTTCTGCTCGGAGAAGTACAATTCGGCCCAGGGGAGCTGCTCTGTTGTCGAGGAGGAGCTGCTGGCGGTTGTACTTGCTCTGAGGCATTTCGAGGTCTGTGTTCCAGCCTATGGTCCGGTCGTTGTAGTTTACCCAGATCATCACCCTCTCAAGTTCTTGGACCGGTTTCACAATCGGAATATGAGGCTGACCAGGTGGTCACTAAGGTTATTGGTATATAACCTGGACATACGCCATATTGCCGGTTGTGACAACGTGGTTGCAGATGGTCATTCAAGGGTATATGATCCTGGGTAGATTGACACACGGGTAGCCTCCTGCTTTAGTTTGAATGGTATTTTGCGCTTGGTGCTTGTTGGCTCGCGGTTGTAGCCCAGCGTATTGGGTCGTAAAGCAGGAGTTGAGCGTTTGGTATAGAAGAAAAAAATAGGCTTGCCCCTATAGTGCAGCCGAAATAAACAAATTATAAACATAAAAATCAAATAAAAACTTTCTTTGATAGTTGAATTTTTTCAGTATGTTATAGCAGTAATTCTGAGTTGCACTCCTCTCAGAATGCTGGGCTAGAGAAGCTCGCTCTTGAGGAGCATAACTACATATAATTTAACCTATTGTGTTGGGAGGGTTATAATTTTGAAAAATGTTTTGTTGAAGAACTGTGCCAGATATTTTACTGCCGCTGGGTGATGGGAAATGGAGATATAGCATGGGTTCTAACCATCAGATTTTTGTGAGCCTTGGGGCCTCTGAGAAAAATCTTGGGGGGGTGTGACGTTAACCACTCCGTTAGAACCGCATGGCTTGTCCTACAGTGACTCGCTAGGATCGCCAGGGCAGTGGATGGGGCTACAGTTTATGTATTAGAGTGTGCTTTATTTCATATGAAAGCTCGTGTCATGGGCAGTCCAGAAAGGCTCTTTGTTTTAACCCATGTCAAGGCTTTATATATTTAATTGTAAAGTATATGTTTTATCATTAACTAGTAATGATGGGATCTGGGAGAGCGAGAGAGAGTAGAACAGAGTGAGAGGGAGCGCGCAGTGTTTTTGTCCCGCTCGATGACGTCACGGCTGGCTGCCTCGTGGGGGTTGGTTGAGAGAGGTTCTTCCCATGCTGTTAGCTCTCTTGCTAGTGGCTGGAGGACTTGCAACCGCTTTTTTTCCCACGCGGCTCGAGCTGGTGCGAGTATATATACAGTTCCTCGCCACTCTCTCCCTCAGATCTGGTTTTCTAGAACGCATCCATCTTTTTCACTTGCTACCTGTCCCCTGCTCCGTACCTGAGAATCTTTTCCTCTGCCTACCTCTCTCTTTTTTCATATCTTTCACCACCTTGTTATTAATTATTATACCCCCTCTGGTTAACTCTGCAAAATCAGCTTCATGCTGGCCAGTTGTATTGTGCGTTAAGGTGTGATATAACCCATGTATGTTAGTTGTTAAGATAAGTGGATCACGAAGCATTGGTTGGCATTCATATTGTTTAGTACTGCTTCCTTTAATTATTAGTGTTCTGCTGGATTAGATAATGCTAGACTAGGAGTCTGATATTATAAGGTATTGTTTCCTATGAGTGCTGGCTTTAGTTAAACGCTGCACGACATACCTGAGAACTGGAGTTGATTGAGTAAATTCTAGTCTGTGTGCCATTGAGAATAGAGCATGCACGAATGAGGGCTTTTTGCCTATACCATTCTGCACTGTTCTAGTCTCGATTGTTTGTCTTTGAGGTACGCCAGGAGAACGCTTAGTACTTCGGTATTAAGGTTTCTCAAGAGAGCTACCCTTCATTATAACGTAATATTTGACGCACAGACTTGAGATTTGCACTAGGCTATGCAGCATGCCATGCGCACCAGTATCTCGTATCATTGACTCTAGCTAGACTTTATCAGTCACAGTAGACATTAAGTATATTAACCTAATTACTCTTTTTATGCATACCCATTTATGATTACACAAGCATTTCGCAGCCTAGTTTGATGTATTGAGACACAAACGACTTAGGCTCTTTTTGTTGATAGGAATACTGCATTGTCGTGGCGATTATTATTATTGTTGTAGTGTTTAGGATATTCTTGGCTCCGACGGCATTATATATTCTGCCTTTTTGTGTGCATAGCCTGCACGAGCATTGTTCCGCTGCCTGCCTTTTTGGGTTCCATTTCCAATACGAGCATCTTTATAGCATCTAACATTTAAAGAAGATTCCTTGTTAGTGTTGAAGGACTTTAGTGCACTTTCTTTCATGCAGGAGTGCCTGACATTTATTGATTAAAGTAACGTAAGCTGTAACTTCTCTTACCACCTTACTTTGCATACCATAACCAAGCACCTTCGGTTATAGGTAGTAATAGGCTGTTTTCACATAACATTAAGCCTAGAGTAGATGCACATTTATTGAGAGTTTGATAGCCTATTATTGCATATAGAACTCTGTAGAGTATTTGTGTTCTTTGTTCACTGGGAATATACATCAGAGGTTGGAGCTAGCGCTTTCCGTTGTAACATTTATGCCATTACTAGTCCAATAAATAAGAGCCCTGATATATTTGAACCCCAGTCGTAACAGGGGTCACCATTTTTTTTTTTCTTTCTCTCTTTTCTCTCTTTCCCTGGCTTGTATCCATTCGGCCCCATTCAGCCAACTGTTTTAAGACGTTTAACCCCATCCAGGTGTCGACTTCTTCCTGGCGAGCGATAGCGAGCCAACATTGTATGGAGAAATCCGGCTTTGCCGGAGACATGTTTGTATCGAAAAATGTACAAATTTAGGTTTCTGTCAAAACAAATATATATAAATGCTGGCTCGCTACCGCTCGCCAGGAAAATATTAACACCTGGATGGGGGTAAACGTCTTAAAATAGTAAGCTGAATGGGGAAGAATGGATAAAAGCCAAAAAGAGAGGGAGAGCAAGAGAAAAAAAGCGAGGTGAGCTCCCTTAACATGAACTTACTGAAAATGTTGATGTGACCTTGCTTGATCTGCCTTTACTTATTTCAATACATACATACAGGGGCACAGTGTGTCCTTGTATTGAGTATTGTTCACATGTGTGGGGAGGATCCTCTCACACCGCACTCCTAGACAAAGTAGAAAGGAAAGCCTTTCCTATCATTAACTCTCGTCCACTCACCAACTCTCTGCAATCTCTCTCTCTCCACTTAACTGCAATGTTACATCTCTCTTGCTATTCTATCACTACTACAGTAATCAGTGTTCCTTAGAGCTTTCCCAGTGTATACTACCTCCTCTACGTAGGGTACCTAGTACCCATCTTGCAACACAATCCCACCCCTACTCTGTGCAACTCTCCAACCGAAGAGTGAAACGGTATTCTCAGTCTTTCTTCTACTCAACTGCTGAGCTCTGGAACTCTCCCAGAATCAGTCTTTCCCTCTTCGTATGACTTAAATTGCTTCACACTCGTGTGTCCAGGCATTTTGGCTCGAATGTCCCTTGATTTTGGTCCTGTCACACTTTCAACTCTGGGGGAGGCACTCGCTATAGGCAGTTCTGCCTCTTGTCTCCCTCACTCACATAAAAAAAAAAATACATAACGTTTAAGACTGCTTCATCCACAGAGAGTGTGGTTGCAGTCTTACTTTGTAATTGGTGGCACTCCAGGCGGCTTTTTTCTGTTCTACCTCTATCCTCAGGTTCCTTTTGTTAAGATCGGACCAAAGTACCAGATCCCATGTCTTTCTAGGTCTACCCCTACGCGCACCTTCCCCAAAGTTCATAGTTCGGCTCTTCTTCACTCAGGTTTGATCAACCCTTCTCTCTACGTATACAAACCAACCCAACCTACTCTTACGCCTTACCTCACTGATACTGTTAATGCCCAGACACCTTAGTTTCCCATTCGATACCCCATCCGTGGGTTCACCCCACATATCTATCTCACTATCTCTTTTCAGTCCATCCAATGATCCAATGAAGTCAGAAAACATAGAATGGCCCATAGTGAGTTATGAAAGGAGTATAAAAAGGTGTGGTATAAAACTAGATTTTAGGTAAATAAAAAACATGCCAGTCATTAACAAAACAACTTTATTCACAGTCCGTTCCTGCAAACATTAACAATTCATTTTCATAACTAAGGCATTGGCATCTCTAGCCTCACACGTGGAGTCATATAATGGGACAACTCCTCCACTCAAATGAAATAGGCTGAGCTAGTATGAATAATTCTTATAGATAGCACAGTGCTCTACTTCAGATGTTATTCCCATTAAAGACTGCCAAACTCTATGTTATTCAAAAGTATAGATAGAGATCACAGTTCAATCCAACTAACCTTCTTCAAGCTCAATTATGCAAGCATTAACCCGTACAATACCTGTGACGTCCTTTTCATTATATTCTGATAATAATTCTGGCAACTATTACATGATTATACTTAGCTTATGAAGGATCTCTAACCATGAAAAGGCCACACACTATCTCACTTAATCCTTTTTAGCTACGACAGCTCCTTCTTAAGCTGCACAAAAGTGTCTAAATTTACCTAGAATAAAATGTACATGCCATCGCCGGTACAGAAGGGGTTAAATAACTTTCTTGAATAGTCATGAATACTAATATAGCCTCCCTAAGCACAATGCCTCTTAATCCGGTATCACACGAGCGCTTTTTCGTTTAACATTTTTGCTCAACACTGGTCTGGCAGCTTATGAGCTTAACATTTAGAATATAATGATGTAAATATTCCCACTTCCCCTAGTATTGACATTCTCGGTGTAACATTAACTATTAACTTGAGCTGGACACATTATGTTAGAAGCATTGCTAAGAATGCCTCTAAAAAACTGGGACTCCTGTACAGAGTTCGAGAATTCTTCACTGACGAGCAGTTGGCCGTAATATATAAAAGTCATGTGCGTTCTCAGATGGATTACTGTTCACCTCTGTGGAGTGGAAGTGGAGTGGCTGCATTGAGGCAGTTGGACAAAATTCAAAATAAAACTATTAGATTAATCAATAACCCTGCAATCACACAGGACCTTCCTACATTATCCATACAAAGAAACGTTGCATCCCTTGCATTATTCTACAGATATTTTCACAGCAATTGTTCCGAGGAACTTGCTTCAATTGTGCCGCCTCTCCACATCTTTCCCCGTAGAACTAGGGCAGCTGAGAGCGCCCATGAATTTACACTTTCTCCTCCACAATGCAGAACTTCTGCTTATCAAAATTCATTTATCCCTAGAACTACTACTCTTTAGAATTCACTTCCCTCGAGTTGCTTTCCACAAACTTACAATCTACAAAAGTTTAAATCCAGTTGTTACAAACATTTTATGAATGGAGGATGCCTTTAGGCACATGGACCTTTTTGTTTTATCTGTGTTTTTCCTTCCTCCGTTCATTGTCTCTTAAAAAAATAAAATAAAAAAATCGGTCACCTAAATTCATCTATCACCAGTCTAGTTTCCGATACCAGTGCAAATTATTCCAGAAATGTTGCCAGAAATTTTTTGATTATCGAATGTTGACTATAACAGCTCTCGTGTGATACCGGCTTTACAGAAGTAGCCTAACTCAAGCCCACAAGCAATATAGCTATGAATGACGACCAGACCAGCTAGATGGCTGGAGTATGAATGACGCTCGTTAAGCTCTTCTTATAGTCTACAAAAGTATGCCTTCATATTTATTGGGCTAAGCATAACATACCCGAATAAAAGCCTGTTACTACACTCTCAAGGGGGGTGGCCTGCTTTTTGTTCTTTCTGTCCTTTTCTCTCTTTCTCTGGCTTGTATCCATTTGGCCCCATTCAGCCAACTATTTTAAGACGTTTATCCCCATCTAGGTGTCAATTTCTTCCTGGCGAGCGATAGCGAGCCAGCATTATATGAAGAAATCCGGCTTCGCTGGAGACATTTTTCTATCGAAAAATGTACAAATTTAGCCTGCTGTCAAACAAAAATAAAAAATATGCGGGCTTGCTACCGCTCACCAGTAAAAAAATTACACCTGGATGGGGATAAACGTCTTAAAACAGTAGGCTGAATGGGGCCAAATGGATACAAGCCAGAGAAAGCTAGAAAAGGACAGAACAAAAACAGGTCACCCCCCTTAAGTCATCTACACAATTATGATGCATATATTATCAAGCTTGATACAACCCAGGCAACACAAAATACTTAAGGGGAGATGGGCTTATTTATCTGCTTAGTGTTTGGATTTGTTTTTAATGTTTTTTAGTTTCCTCCCTAGACATCCATTCTATCTATCTATCTATTGCCTGACGCCGTGATCCCCGAAGGGGTGGCCACGAACGAACCGCCCCCATGCACCTCTGTCCCCAGTCAGTCGACGCCCCTCCCCCCAACCAGCACCGCCTTCGTTCATGTAGTTCCTCACTCCATCCTTCCACCTCATATTCGGTCTACCTCTCCCCCTCTGTCCCTCCACCTCGCTCTCGTACACCCTCTTAGTCATTCTCTCGCTTTCCATACGTTCCATATGGCCGAACCATCTCAAGTTGTTCCTTTTCACACTTTCCAGCACATCTACCTCCACACCACACCTCCTTCTTACTTCCTCATTAGTCTGTCTATCCCTCCATGTAACTCCGCACGCACTCCTTAAGACTAGACATTCTGCTGGTGTCAGGTTATCCATTAAATCTTCCCAGTCTATTTCCTCCATTTCTTGATTTACCTCTTCTCACCTAATGTGTTTGTTATTGAAGTTAAATTTACTGAAGGGGCCGGTTTTTGTTCTCGATTCTGAGGTTGTCTGTACACTTTCTAAGGTTGTTTTGATCTCAATTAATTTATGATCTGAGTATGTTGTGTCCGATATGTTCATGCTGTGTACTAGAGAGTCGTTGTTAGTGAAGACCAGGTCTAAGATATTGTTTTCCCGTGTGGGTTCAGCAATATGTTGGGTAAGACTAAAAAAAATCACAAAGTTCAAAAAGCTCTCTCGTATTAGTATTTGCTTCTCCGGTGTTATTTGCCACTAACTGGTTTTCTAGTTGTCTCCATTTAATGTTTGGTAGGTTAAAGTCTCCTAGCCATATAATATTTGGTGTTGGGTTCCCCAGGGTTTCCACTTCTGATTTTATTTTGTTGAGCTGGGTTTTGAATTCTTCTCGGGATGAGTCTGGAGGCCTGTATGTAACAATAACTGCTAAATTTAGGGATTCTATTTTAACTCCAAGTATTTCCACCACTTCATTACTGTTATTTAGGAATTCAGTACATATCAGTGAGTCATGTATGTACAAGGCTACACCTCCATGTGATCTATGCGTTCTGTCCGCCCTATGTAGGTTGTAACCAGGAATCCATACCTCACTATCTTCCTGAAATGTAATGTGAGTTTCTGTGAGAGCCGCAAATATAGCGTTTCTTCTTCTAGCAGGCCCCTAATAAATGGTACTTTGTTCGTGGTTCTATTTTTTAGGCCTTAGATATTTGCAAACAAGATTGGGGAGGGATTGTTTGGAGTACTATGTGTACCTAATAGTCTTCGGGATGTATTGGCCACTCTTGGGAGGCCAGGAGGTGCTCGAGGTGTTCTATGTGCTCTTCCATCTCCCTCAGTCTCTTCATCTTCATCTGCCCTTTCCCTCCTTGCCTTTTTCCTCTGTCTCGTCCTCGCATAGCTAGAGAGTTTTATGGGCTACCATTTGTGTTAGGTCTAGCATATCTCCAAGTCCCTTTAATATGAAAAGCTGGGCATTTCATATTGTAGCAGGTCTTGTTCTCAAGTGATGTCTTGCAAAGGGATGGGTGGTGGTATTTGCAGGTTTCACCAAATCTACATTTTCCATGACTGGTTATGTTGTTGCAAATTTTGGGATGAGCAAATCTACATGAATTCTCATTATATTTGCCCTTTTGACCAAAGTAGCACCTTCTTTCCAGATAATATCTGCACACTGGTGTAGACAACCCCAGTAGGTGTGGCTGGGGCTGCAAGGGGTTATGTGGTGAGCTAAGTGTGGTTGTGGGTGATAGTGGGCTTGGTGTATGGGTGGGTGAGGCCTGCAGGGAGGTGGAGTTACGGGTCGGTTGTAGGTGGGCAGGTGGCAGTGGAGAGGGGGGAGACGATGTGGAAGGGGAGCCTGATATGGGGGCTTGTTGCATCCTACGTTCATCCTGCAATTGTATTTGATCAACAGCAGTAGGGTGGTCAATGGCCATAGATGGGATTAATGTGGGTGTTTTCTGGGTCTGGGGAGGTGTGGGGAGATGTATGTAGGGTGCGAAAGGTTGTTGTTCGGCAGGCGATGTGTGTTGATGTGCAGGAGGCAATGTGGGCATTATCATGGGAAGGTGTGCATGTGTGGGTTGTGATATTTGTATGGGCCCTGAGGCCCCAATAGTTCCCCATTTTCTGTGAAAGGTAGCTATGTCTTGGCTATATTTCAGTCTATCTTGTACTTCTGTATTTTCTACAGTCTGTATGACTTGCCATGTGATATCGAAACAACTATCGCAGAAATGGAGGTTCTTCCCTCTTGTATTGTACGCCTCATTTATTGGTGTCAATCCTATGCAAATCCAGTGGTATGGTTGCTTGCATATCCGACATGCGGTGCCTTTATGCATGTGTATATTCATCTTACAACTCGTACATTTGTCTCTGGTAAACATTTTTGTTTGTTTTTTTGTTTTTCCACCCACCCTTACATGGGGGAGAGAGAGAGAGAGAGGGGGGGGGGGCTTGGAGGACAAGGAGGTGTTTGTTACACGGTTTGTGGGGAGTGTGGGGGGGGGGGGGGGGAGTGCCACTCGTTTACACTCTTTATGTTTAAACTTTAAGTAACTTTAAAACCCCTCCACCCCGGAAGGGCTCTTGAACGCCCAT
>JBAKBP010013585.1:0-62329 GCA_037953745.1 Lithodes maja | reverse complement strand
ATCCGAAACCGTGTGTGCACGACGCGCCTGTTGAGGGCCGACAGAACCACCAACGGTCGCATCGCGTCGCAGTTCGACGACGGGACCAGAAAGACACGGGAGAGGAAAACCGGGCGACCGGCGGTCAACTCCCTCGACGCCACCCAGCTCGGGCATGGAAGTGAGCACGTGGGCCACCTCCGAAGAGATGGGCCGGCGTCGGTGACAAGAGCGGAAAGGGGGCCGAGACGTCCACCACCAGGCGAGACCCCACCGCGCAACCCGCCGCCCCCAACGTCCCTCGCGGCAACCGAGGGGCGCAAGGGCAAAAACAACCCGAGGGAGCACCCGAGAGGAGGGGAGCGACCCGGTCGGCCAGGCGAGAAGGAGAACAAGGAGTCCGACCCAGAGAACCACACATTGCGTTGACGCGGAGGTACCCTCGGTACGGGCCGTGCGGGCACGAGCGCCACGTCGACCCCCCCCCCCCCCCAACCCCAGGCCGGCGCGGGGCAGACCACGTCGAAGGGCGGCCGGAAGGGGAAGGCCGGCCAGCCCCGACACAGCGGGGATGAAAGGGGCAAGAACAGAAGGGCGAGGCGGAAGCGACGCACTGGCCCGCAACGGCCCAGGCCAGCGGCCGCGCAAGGCGGCAGCACGTGCAGCAGCACCCCGAAGAGGACCGGCAGAAGGACGGGACTGAGAAGACCCCGCGTGCGACACAGCACGACGGTGCGTGACGGAAGCAGGGACCGCAACGACACAGCGTGTCGGCGCGTGGCGGAAGCAGGGGCCGCCGACAGAGAAGCGAGCATACCCAAGCAACCAGCTGAAAGAACCCCGACGTATATAGAGCAGAGGATAACATATCCAAGGGGGCCGGCCGGCAGAACGAGGACAGCACCGTCGGGCGGCGCCGAGTTGCCGCGCACAAAATCGCCTTCAGCTCGGGAACCAAAGACATCGCGAGCCGAAGGTGGACCCGCAGAACAAAGTCCAAACCCTCGCGAAGAGCGCCTGGCGCAGACGCCCCGAAAAGCCGCAGGCGGGGACAGACGGCTGGAGGGAACCGAAAGACAAGACAAGAAGTCCGTCACCCTCTGTCGCAAGGGAAAAACCGTGGCGACAGAGGCCTGATCCGGGTGAGAGAAGAACGGGGGAGCAAGAGAACAAAGGTCAAGAATGGGCGCGCCCATCCAGGACCAGAACGCGCCGGCCAACCCGCCGACAGACACAAGAGGAGGCAAAAGCAGGGACGACCCCAGTCCAACGTCAAGGCTAGGAACCTAAGGGAGGGACCGAAGGAGAGCCGTCGACGGAACGGCGTGAAGGCGAAGGCCACAACAAACCAGGCCTCCAAGGGGAGAGGGCGACCGAGCATGACGGCGAAGCCAGGCGTACCGGCGTCGCACAAACCCGGCCCATAGGAGGACCGACCCGGCAACACAGCCAGGGACTGAACAGCCGGAAGGAGGGCAGTGCGGCGAAGTCTGACCAGAGCGTAGGCCTGCAGAAGGGAGCGGGACCGTAGCAGGGGTAGGAATGGCGAGGCGCTGAGGTTGAGGCACCGCCAAGAAGCGCGAGAAGAGGGAGGCAGCCAACGACGCCAAGCACCCGTCGAAGTGTGACACAACCCAGCCCTGCAAAGCCAACAATCGAACCGAGAGAGGAGACCCCCCCCCCACCCCCCACCCCCCCCCACCCAGAAGGGTCGGCCCGCAGGGACAAGCGTGAGCGGGAGCGAGACCCACGACACGAACCAGCAGCGCCGCGGCCCAAGGAAGGCGAGCGGCGACGGCCGTGTCGCCGTAGAGGGACCTGTCCCCGAACACGAACGGCCGAGGGGGAAACAGCACCAACCCCCTCTTCCAGCAACACGACAGCTCCCGAGAAAAGGGGGACCCCGAAACCTCACCGAGGCAAGAGGAGGGGCACCCCCCAGGCGAGACGGGAAGTGAAGGGCAGGAAGAGAAGAAGGAGGAGGAGCAGGACGACGGGAGGGGGAAGGCCGGACGGGTGAAAGGAGGCCAGAAGGAGCCGCGGGGGGAAACAGAGCAAGGACCCCCGGGGCTGAGAGAACATGGCGGCCCGACACCGAGGCGGAGGAGGGAGGGACCCCCACCGCGGGACGAGACCGTGAAGGAAGAAGAGGCACGGAAGTAGGTGAAGTAGGAGAAGCAACGACACCCAGGCGGACCCTCCTGGACAGAGTAGGAGGGAGCAGAGGGCCAGCGACAGCACGAACAACCGCGCGCGGAGAGGACAACGTAAGAGGAAGTCGGCTGGGCTAGAAAAGCGGGCGGAAGGGAGGAGAGCCCCTATCCTTAGAGGCCAGGGGAGGGCGCATAGGAGCAGAGCCGCCAACCCCGGCCTCAGGGCGAGAACCAAGACGAGGGCGACGGGCGACGTCAAGGCGATCAGGAGGACGACGAGGGGCAGTAGCGAGGCGAGCGAGAGCGTGGAGGCTTAGGTTGACCAGTAGCGGAGGGGAACCATATGATACCCAGCTCGCCTTGCACCATTGGTGCCAACCCCAGACGGGACGACACAACGTTGTCCACGAAGACCAGGGACCAATTTACAGCTAGGTGAACTGAGGCTAACACATGAAAGGAGACAAGCCCAATCCGTCACTGCCCGGTCAGGGAGTGAACCCCCGACCCCTCGTGTGTGAGACGAGAGCTCCACCTACGAGGCTACGGGCTGTGTAGAACGGCCGGCAGTCGGGTCAGGGATACCCAGGGTGACGCGGAACCGGGCGGCAACAAAGGCCGGGGAACGGCGGCCCACAGGCCCAAAGTGGCGTGAGACCATCGGCCACACCGACGGAAGGGAAGCAGAGGCCACAGCCGCCGCCGAGGAACCAGGGCCATGGAGCAGCACAACCACCAGGGCCAGACACGGGCCACACAGAGCAGGGAGGTAGGCCGTAGAGGACACAAAGAGCGAGTGGCGCAAGCAGGACATGTGGCTCACCAAGCAAGGGGAGCGACAACCAAGGCGAAAGCAAAGCAGCCGACCAGCACGAGAAGAACACACACCAGAATCAGCACGTCGAAGGTGTAAGTGGAGAGAATGTCCAAGAATAACCAGGGAAGGAGCATGGGGAAACAGGAACACACATGCAAACAGGGAGCTGTACTCACCCTAAACCGGGAGCACAGAGGTAGGTGAGGAGGGCGGCCGAGGCGGAAGAGCACCAGCAGAACCTGCAAAGATGGAGAAAGTGTTAACCACCACTCAACATCTTACATGCAGGGCCTATAACACCAGGAAAGTGCATACACCAATATAGTATCAGGCAACAATATGACACAAAAAAGGGTCAACAGTGAAAGCCAACTATAACCGCAAATTTGCGGGCCAATGGAGGTAGATCCGTACCGACACAAACCCCCCACATCGTCACGCGACCCCCCAGCGATCTCCGCAAATTTGCGGGGAGCCGAAACGACCCAGAGGGCCGAATCGAGCACACCGCAAATTTGCGGGACCTGCCAAGAGGGCCCGGTGCCGAACAAGCGAGAGGGGCGTCTAGGAAAACCAAAAAAGGCCGGCAAACAAGCGTCAACTCCTTATGAACTCCAAGCGAAGATGACCGTGACCATCTAGCTGAGCAGTGTCTTCCTTGATAATATCCTGACTCGACCGGTCAAGGGAGAGGCAAGGAAGGCACACCAGGGGAGAGGAGGCACATACCCTGGGAACCACCCAACCCACAGAGATAGAGCAAAGCCCATGAGGAGAAGTGGCAGGTTGGGTGGTTTGGCACAACAGGGGCCCCCGTGGGGTACCCCAGGATTGGGCAAAAGTGATGAAAGGATGGAGGTGAAAACAGGAAGGGAAACACAAAAAACCAGTAATGAAACTGGTGAGAAAAAGGGTGGCCTAGCCGCGAGTAGAGAATGTGTCAGGGGCGAAAAAACCCTGTGGAGTGAGGGAGAGGCCCCCGTGGGGTACCTCTGGGTATCACGAACCACTAAGCGCCCAGGCCCTTGAGACACAGTGAAGGCTCGAAAGGGGGGACTCGGGAATAACGCTAGTTATGCGGCTGACACAAACTCTACAAACAGCACCGCCACCACGAAATCTCAGGTTGTGAACCAACTGTACACCTAGGCTATGAAAAAATGAGAACTCATAAGGGCATAGCAATTCCTGAATGATAAACAAGCTAGGCTAATTGAAGCTAAAAGCTAAACTATGCCCAGACTAACAGGAAAAAAGAATATGAAAAGAGAAAGAATGAAAACACATAGACGGGGAACGCCAAGCGCCCCCGTACCTTCGGTAGCTATTTCCACACGCGTCTCCATTAAACACACTGAGGAGCCCATTTAGGTGTGTCCTAGATCACGTAACATCTGTCTAGCAAAAAGAAGGCCAGAAAAGCCGAAACGAACCTAAAACAGGGTGAATTGAAGGAGCACAACAAAAGCGGACTCAATCAATGGAGGCGCGTGAAAAAATGATAACAAGAGAGGGTCGCTCATGCGCACGTTCGACAGGGATCGGCGCATGACGGAACACGGGATGGGCCTTGAGCGGTAACTAAGGTAAACCCCTTTTTCTTCTCTTCTAATGCTTTTTTCACCTTCGGTGGTAGTTTTGGTTAATGTACAACGTCTCCTAGAGCAAGATAAGGAGTAGACTCTAGACGTTTTCTTTTTAACCGCGGTTGGAATGACGACATAGCAGTCAAAATAGACAAGTCGTCATTGCAATTAGGTTAATAGCCTTGACGTTGGATTTGCCAAGACTACTAACAAATTAAGTTTTATAACGAATTCAATTGTCTTTTGCGTAAATGTTCTAGCGTTAGCTGTAATGTATTTAGTAAATTATTCCAGAGTTATTGTATGAGTTTTTATGGATCAGAATTGTGGTTCTGTAATAAGAAATGTTATGTCCCATTGAAACAATTTGCAATAGGCTTCCATAAAGCAATAAAGAAAATGATGAAGCTAAGATACTGGGAGAGCAACCATAAGGCATGTCTCCTTGCAGGACTAATGACGTTTAATCATTTTATAAATTGGCAGAGAATTAGGTTTAGTTATAAAATAATTAGTAATCCCTGCAAATATTTAAGAAAATGCCTGTTAAATGTGTCCGAGGATCTGTTCCTGGCTAACGAAGCCAAGTCTGTACTACTTTCAGAGTATAACATTGAAAGCATGATGGAAAATGACATAGATGCCATTAAGTCACGGATACTGTATGTTCAAAATAATGAACCCACCTTGCGGTAGGATGAAATTTTATACACTGTATATATGTAAAATTTTACCATATAACCTTTTATGAAATAAAGAATTAACTAACTAACTATCTATCTATCTATCTCTCTCACACACACACACACACACACACACACACACATAGGGTAACAGTGGATGCAATAATGAACGTAACATGGAGACTTAACTTGACCAGCAAGTTTAAGAAAATTACAATTAGAAAAGACATGAGTATTGAGGATCGAAACATAAGAAAGGAATTGCAAACCGAGGCAAATGTAAAGAATGGAGAAAGGACGAAAGAAGACGAAAAGAAGTTTTTCTGGAGAGTGTGGGAGGGAAAACTCAAGAAATGGTATATAAAGCGAAGGGACGAAGTAGGGAGGGAAAAGGAGATGGTGCGGGTGACGGGGGAGAAGGCAGAGAGAGAAACAGTCCAAGTGGAGGCAGAGGGAGGGGAGGTGGAAACGGAGCGAGAAACAGTCCAGGTGGAGACAAGAGAAGAGGAGACAAGCTAGGAAATAAATTGGGAGGGGTACGTACAAAAAAGAAAGGAACGGGCAGGGACGAGAAAAATAGGGAAAATACTGGAAACGCTAAGTTCATGTATACAAATATTGATGGGTTAATTTCCAAAAAGATTGAGTTTGACGAATATGTAAAGAGAGAGAGGCCCGGGGTAGTATGTTTGACTGAAACTAAGCTTAACCAGGAGGTAGACACGAATATAATTAGTTGTGCAGGATACAGTACATGGAGAAGAGACAGGTTAGGAAAGCTAGGAGGAGGAGTGTTGATCATGGTAGATAATAAAATTACTGCTAAAGAATTAAAACTTGGTGATAGCATTGCTGAAGTGGTAGCAGTTGAAATTGAGGATAATGATAGGTCAAAATTGGACATTGTATCAGTTTATTTACCTCCTAAGACTAAATCTTGGAGCAACGATGAATATAATGAATTAATTTTGGAAACCTTGCGTATGTTAGAAATTATTTGTAAAAGGAAAAATAGGCTTATTCTTGCAGGGGACTTTAATTGCGGGGAGGTGGATTGGGAATGTTTGGATGCGGGTTCAAATGAAAATACTTGGGGTAGTAAATTTCTTGAACTAACAATGGGGTACCTATTAACACAACACGTTATGGAAAATACAAGATTTAGAGGAGGTGATGAACCATCAAGACTCGACTTATTATTCACCAAAGACCCCCAAGAAATAAAGAACCTAACATATTTGAGTCCCATGGGAAAAAGCGATCATGCTGTGATTGAATTTGAATTGACAGTGGAATTTCTGGAAGGCAGAGAGGAGGAACATAGGGAATATAGACTAAATTATAGTAAGGCGGATTATGAATCATTACGAGGATACTTTGCAAATATAGATTGGTCATTTATTGAGCAAGAACAGAATATTCAGGTAAAATACACCATGTTACTAGACATTTACAGGGAGGGGGTAGATAAATATGTACCAACATTTAAGGATAGAAAGCTGGTTAAGGAGAAAGAGTGGTTTAACATGCGATGTCACATTGCCCAGAACAAAAAGGACTCTGCATGGAATAAAGTGAGAAGGAGACACACTGAGGAAAAATGGAATGAGTATAAGAATGCTAGAAACAACTATGTCAGGACTATAAGAGAGGAGAAAAAGAATTTTGAAAAAGATATAGTAAACAAATGTAATAAAGAACCCAAACTGTTCTATAGTTATATCAACGGCAAAACAAAAATAAAGGACAAAATAACAAAGCTTAGGGTAGAGGGTCAATTATATGAAGACACAGTGGGTATGTGTGAAATTATGAATGATACATTAACATCCGTGTTTGTGGAGGAGGATGACTATGTAGAACCTGTGGTGGAATTGAACGAGATACAGGGACTAGAGTCGATAGAAGTCAACAAGGATGAACTAAAATCATTGTTAGAAGAATTGGACGTGAGAAAATCTATGGGCCCAGATAACATTGCTGGATGGGTATTGAGAGAATGTTCTGAACAACTAGTGAGACCTATTTTTAATATTGTTCAACACTCATTAAACAAGGGGGAACTTCCCTTAGAATGGAAACAAGCAAATATAACTCCAATATATAAAAGTGGAAATAAAGAAGACCCGCTAAATTATCGACCGGTATCCTTAACGAGTGTTATATGCAAGCTTTGTGAAAAGATTATTAGAAAAAGATGGGTGGGTATGTTGGAGGAGAGGGAAATAATTTCAAGCAAGCAGTTCGGGTTCAGAAAAGGTCATTCGTGTACCACAAATTTGTTGAGTTACTATGATAGGGTAATTGACATTGTACAAGGGAGGGAGGGGTGGGTGGATTGTATTTACTTAGATTTCAAGAAGGCATTTGATAAGGTGCCTCATAAGAGATTGTTGTGGAAGCTCAGGACTGTGGGGCGGGTTGAGGGAGTATTATTAAAGTGGATGGAAAACTATTTAATTGGGAGGGAAATGCGAACAGTAATAAAAGGAAAGTTCTCCTCGTGGAAAAGGGTAAAAAGCGGAGTGCCTCAAGGATCGGTGTTGGCTCCAATCATGTTTTTGGTTTTCATCAACGACCTTCAAATGGGAATAGGCTCATATATATCTATGTTTGCTGATGATGCAAAATTAATGAAGCATATTACAAGTAGGAGTAGTTGTGAAGAATTACAGAGAGACCTAGATAAGTTATATGAGTGGAGTCAAACTTGGAAAATGGAATTCAACACGAGTAAGTGTCAGGTTCTTGAGATGGGAAAAAGTAAATATAGACCTTCTTGGGGATATAAAATAGGAGATGAAATAATTAGTAAAGCTGTGAAAGCAAAAGACCTAGGGGTAGTTGTGGCAGACAGCTTGTCACCTGAACAGCATATAAATAAAATAACTGGTGAAACCTATGCAGTGTTGACTAACATGAGAATAGCTCTGAATTATTTAGATGAAGAGATGTTAGCAAAAATAATAGGGACAATAATACGACCAAGACTGGAGTATGCAGCAGTGGTGTGGTCTCCACACCTTATAAAACATAATAAAAAACTGGAAAGAGTTCAGAGAGTTGCCACTAAGATGATAGCTAGCCTTAGAGACCTGCCTTATGAGGAAAGATTGGAGAGGCTAAAGCTGCCAACGCTGAGGGAGAGGAGAGAGAGAGGTGACATGATCATGATGTTTAAGTGTGTGAAAGGTTTTGAGAAGATCGACAAGGGAGATTTTGTGGTGAGGGACGAGGGAAGAACCAGGGGTCATGATTGTAAGTTGAGGAAAGTTATATGTAAGTCTGATGTAAGAAAGTTCAGCTTCCCGTATAGAAGCATTGAGTGTTGGAATAAGTTGGATGGGGAGGTGGTGGGAGCAAGAAATATCCAAACTTTTAAAGCAAAATTGGATAAATGTAGAGAGAGAGACAGGACAACACGAGCTTAGGCTCAAATCCTGTATACTACAATTAGGTGAGTACAATTAGGTGAGTACACACACACACACAGCCCGTAGCCTAGTAGGTAGCGCTCTCGTCTCACACACGAGGGATCGGGGGTTCAATCCCCCGGCCGGGCGGAGACAAATTGGGCTTGTCTCCTTTCATGTGTTAGCCTCAGTTCACCTAGCTGTAAATAGGTACCTGGAATAAGTGGACGACGTTGTGACGTCCCATCTGGGGTTGGCAAAAATGGTACAAGGCGAGATGGGTATCATATGGTTCACCTAAGCTACTGGTCAACCTAAGCCTTCGGGTGAGACTGGTACCGTAGTGAGAATGGTACCATACAGATTAACCCTAAGCCTTCGTTTCCAGATGTCGCCAATTGGCTAAAAATACAGACTACACACACATCCACAGCCATTCCAACGATACATAAAAACACTTAACATGCATTTCACGCGATACATTCCCAGTTAAGGAGGCGCGATAATAATGAGCTTAGCTCGCATTGCGTGGATTCCCCTTGACGAAACAAGCAAGTGAATAACACACACACACACATATTTCCAGTTAGCCAACAAAGAAAACAAAAAAAATAAGCAGCATTAGAATTGGATAGCATTTTCTTAACTATTATAAGCCAAACATATTCAGCTTAGGACGAACCTCAAGTAGGAATAACCGGGATATAAGTTATCTCAATAAAATCCTTTTTTCAATGAACCCTTTCACAATTAACCCATTGGCTGCGGGGACCGTTCTGGAACACCATGAAAATTGATCGTAATTTACAGGCTCTTAAAGCCTGTGGAGACGATTGCGAGTGAGCGGGAGCGCGGAGGCCCCCGTCCGCTCTCCAGCCAGGCGGCCGGGGCACTGAGGGACATCAGGCATGTCTTGCTAGACATATGCAGCGCTGCCAAAGGCAAATGTAGCGCGACATTAGTGACATTCGCTCATTATTAGCGAATATTACCGAATTGTCTATGGTAGCACTGCGGATGAACCCTGCGCGCTACGAAGCCTATACTGGCGTCATTTTGAAGCTATTTTCTTCTAGTTTTAGGCTGAATACATTTAATTTAATTCAGACACTTGCTTAGTCATTCAAGAGTGCCTAAATGAACCCTAATATAGCAAAAATATGCCCGCAGCGTAAGTGTTAACTCTTTAACATTTAACCCTTTTTTCATATACATAACCAACCAACCATTAAGCCTACCATATCTACCATCCAACCAACCAATCAACCTACCAACCTACCTACCAACCAACCAACCTACCTCCCTACCTATCAACCAACCAACCTACCAACCTACCTACAGAGCAACCAAACAACCAACTTACGAGCCAACCTACCAACCCACCCACCTACAGTACCCACGATGAGTAAGTTCCTCTATAGTTAGTCCTCATTTCTCTATCTGTTAAATAGCTCCCCACCCATTTCAGCAAACTCCCCCAGACACATCCTATCGTCTTAAGTTTAGATAACAATCTCCTATGTGGTACCTTATCGAACGCTATGGAAATGTCTAAGTAGACGCTGTCCACCCATCCGCTCTTTCTTGCAGTACATCTATCACCCTACTGTAGAAACATAGCAGACTGGTAACACAAGATGTCCCTTCTCTAAAATCCAAATTGCTTTGGGGTTATTATCTTTTTTCTCTCCAGCATTTCCGCCCATCTCTTCCTAATTAGCTTTTCACAAATCTTGCATACAATACTGGTAAATGAAACTGGTCTATAGTTTAAAGGGTCCTCAGGGCTTCCATTCTTATATATCGGAATTATATTAAATCTCTTCCATTCAACAGGAAAAAAACCTGTCCTTTATCTAAGGAAGCTTGAATTATGTCCCTTACTGGCTCCACTAATTGCTCCGCACACTCCTTTGAAACCCAGGCAGACACTTCATCCGGTTCCATAGCTTTCCTTACTTCAAGTCCTCTCATCGCAGATAACAGCTCACCTCTAGTTATTCCAATCTTGCTAAGACCATTCTCCAGTGCTCCCATCTGGTGTTCATCAAAACTTTCATCTCTACTAAAAACCGACCCTAATTTGTTATTCATTACCTCGCACATGTCTGATACGTTCTCATACGTCCAATCATCTCCTCTTAATTTAGTAATTTGTTTCTTTACCTTCAGCTTACTGATTATATATTTATAAAACAATTTAGGGTCACTTTCACATTTATTTACTATGTTCTTCTCATAGTTCATTTTAACTTGCCTAATTATGTTAACCCCTTACGGACGGGGATATTTGTAACTTCTAGTACCTGCCAGGCGGGCATATTTACCCTAAACGAGCATCATTCCATGCTCCTTTTCATGCATAAACAAGAGCCAGAACGTAATACAATTATGTATCCGTGAAAGGGTGATAAAAGAGCTTTCTAATGACACCTGTATTATCCTTGTACGACCACGGGTTCGCTTGCAACGATGTTGCAACATGAGTGCAAAAACCCTAAAATACGGTCAATTCCCGAGATATTACCTTGCCTCGCGAGGCCAGGCATGTGTAGGGGTGTGGTAGGGACCCCAGTTACCTCGCTAGGCCCAGGCCAAGCTGTCAGAGCCCGCCTGCGGTCCTCCCACCGCGTGGACTCTCTCTCAGAGCTGATAATGTGCTCAACATCCCTTGCTACTTAAGTCGGGACCCCCTGGATAGGCCATGGTTCTCTCACCCGACTTGAGTCGAGAGCCGCGGCTTGAGTGTTAACATATCTATTCCTCTCCTGTTTATATTTATTCTGATTACTCTCAGTGTTCCTTCTTCTTAATCTAGCCCAAGCTGCATCACGCCTATCCAAAGCTCTTTTGCATCTCAAGTTAAACCATTCTTTCTGCTTAGCAAAATTTCAATTTTTATACCTTGGGACAAACAGATTGGTTCCTTCTCTATAAATTTCGAGGAACCTACTATATTTACCTATTTGCTTGAGTCATGGTGGTTGCTAGCTCGTGAGGCACTGCAGGACCCAGGGTAGGAGCTGACCTGCGTTCCCTGGGGGTGCTGGTGAATATCCTGTGAGACCGAGACATTGTTGAAGGTCATAGGCCTTGGTCAAACACACTGCGCCATGTAGGATCTTCCAATAAAGCTAGGGGAACTCCATAAAAATAAGACACAGGATGATGTAGCTGTTGTTTACTTCTCAAGCGGTAGCAGTACATAGTTGCCAGATCGGAATCACAGTGTTGCCAAATCCTACAATATCTCTGGTAACGAGTTCATGAATATATTTTGCTATAAATAATTATAATAATAATAATAATAATAACAGTTCTTAAAGCTAGCGCATGCTAAGCCAGCTAAGGATAGCTCAATAAGGCCGATTAGGCATATTTCCATTGGGGTCCTGCACTACTACCCCATCCCCTTGCTCATGAGGGACCGTAACGACTCAGTGCTTGTGAAAAACCTTAATGCGCCGAGTGTGGGCGCGATCCTGGGAACTTCTGGGTGGAAATCCAAGACGCTAGTCACTACATCAGCGAGCCGCTGCACATACTATTTATTGAAAAGCAAGTTTATTCAAAAATCAATCCAGATAGTAACAATTGCATACAGACAAATATAGGGGTCTACAAATTCTTATGAGTGGGCTAGAGACTATGGCATCTCAGTGTACCAATTATCAGAAAGAGAAAAAGCAAAGATGTGTTAGAAATATGTTGTTTCCGCTAACATTACGTATAGCTCGATGTGTGCTGTATTAATGTCTGTCAGATGTTGAATAGGGTGTGTAAAGATAGGAACATGATTGTACATCTCACTTGAAACGATGAATTAAAGCTTAGATAGTTCTGATACCAATTATTGATCGAAATATGCTTGGTGCCTCGACATCACTTTTTTGGCCGATTTTGTTTTTGTTTTCTATATTCCAACTTACTCCCTCTCGGTCATAGGCTGTAGGTAAGCCAATAGCAGGCAAGAGAGGTTGAACTAACGTTATGATAGGACCAGCCCAATATTTTGTTTAGTATTGACAGATGCTCAGCGACAGCCAAGGCTGAAAAACAAACCGCTCCACGACTCTCAATCCACTTCTGAACTGCTGTGGGAATATCAACCCCCCTCCCCCTCTCACACACACACATTCACTAACACACACACATCCACTAACACACACACATCCACTAACACACACACACACACACACACACACACACACACACACACACACACATTCCCCGGGCTGGTGAGTTCAGAGGATATACACTGCTCTTCTTAAGGTTTTTAGTTTGTTCCCTAGACCTCCATCAAGCTTAAAATTGCACCCCCTAGACTCTCTTTCAATACCAATTTGTACATTTTTCGGTAGAAAATTGTCCCGACCGAAGGCCGGTTACTCTTAAAATTGCAGGCTCGCTTTCGTTCGCCAGGAAAAAGTAGACACCAAAATGGCATGAAAGGTCTTAACATTGACAACAATATGGGGCGAAAGGCATTAAAATCACCAAACTAATGGGCCGAACGTCTCAAAACTAAAAGGGCTAAACATGAGGTAGAAGGGGGTCCAGAAAAACGACTCATCTCCCCTGCACTGCTGTGAGAATATCAAACCACCTCCACAGCCAAACACCCCCACATTCCCCGTGGGCTGATGAGTTCAGGGGAGACACTGCTTTCCTTAACCCTTCTTTAGCGGGGCCCGACTTGAGTCCGTATCTAAAAATTTGGACTATGTGGCGGGGCCCGACTAGTCCGTGTGCAATTTTGGCGCAATATTGGCTCTGAGAGACAGACGAGCGACGGGAGGAGCGTAGGTTGCCTCATGACCACTCGCCACCGTTGCGGTGGGCCTACTGACATGAACTCCACACTACTCCACCCTCCCTCCCTCGCTACACACGTAATTATGTAACAAAATGACCGTTTTTTAGCAATTTTGCCCTTCGGTTGCACAATCGTTGCAAGACAACCAGTGATCGTAGAAGGATGGTTCGGGTGTCATTGGAAAGCTCAATTTACGCACTTTCAGGGATACCTAATTGTATTACGCTCTGGCTCTTGTTTATGCATGAAAAAAGAGCACGGAAACAAGGCCATATATGGTATTAAACCCCCCACTGGGCGCGTAGTGAAAAAAAACTGACGGGCCCGCTCTTAAGGCGTTAAGGGGTGATTGGTCGTTTTTCTGGTCTCCTTTCTCCCTCGTGTTTAGCTCCATTGTGGTTCAGATTTAATGACGTTTGTCCCATTAGTTTGGCGATTTTAAGACCTTTCGCCCCATTTTGTCGTCAATAGTAAGACCTTTCGAGGTGTCGATTTTTGTTCATGGCGAACGAAAGTAAGCCTGTCGAAAAATGTATAAATTAATATAGAAGGGGGATCTAATATATGTATTTTTTAAAGTTTGATGAAGGTCTAGGGAGGAAACTAAAAAATAAACGAATATATAAATAAATAGACCCAAAATATAACCACTGTCCCCTTAAACCTTTCCTTACCGCGACATATCTTTCATTTGATTTCAGCTACATTTAGACGATTTTATGAAGCTAAGGAAGAATAT
Organism: Lithodes maja; assembly: GCA_037953745.1. Lineage (NCBI taxonomy): Eukaryota > Metazoa > Arthropoda > Malacostraca > Decapoda > Lithodidae > Lithodes > Lithodes maja. Next base: position 48,143 of record JBAKBP010013585.1, on the reverse strand, counting down.
ATGGTAGCCAAAAGGATGGATTGAGATAGTCTGTAGCCTTTCCATTGGTAGACATATCTTCCTAAGCATCCCTTGCATTATTCTACAGATATTTTCACAGCAATTGTTCCGAGGAACTTGCTTCAATTGTGCCGCCTCTCCACATCTTTCCCCGTAGAACTAGGGCAGCTGAGAGCGCCCATGAATTTACACTTTCTCCTCCACAATGCAGAACTTCTGCTTATCAAAATTCATTTATCCCTAGAACTACTACTCTTTGGAATTCACTTCCCTCGAGTTGCTTTCCACAAACTTACAATCTACAAAAGTTTAAATCCAGTTGTTACAAACATTTTATGAATGGAGGATGCCTTTAGGCACATGGACCTTTTTGTTTTATCTGTGTTTTTCCTTCCTCCGTTCATTGTCTCAAAAAAAAAAAAAAGATGAACAAAATCGTCTAATAGTTGGCATAATATGATGAAAAGTACATTACCGGTACAGAAGGGGTTAAACCTTTGAGGATTATGACGCGTTTTAAAAGTTCATTCTGGTTATCATTTAACGACTTTACAAAGCATATACCCTTCCTAACCTAAATAATATTGTTTAATAACAACAATAAATTAGAACAAAAGTGTAGGCTTTGTGTGTGTTTTTTATTCTATGTGTATGCAAGAAACAAAAGGCAAAGCTGCCTGCAATAAGTGTCTCCCCCAAAGGTGAAAGAGTGATAGAGCCAAATTTAAAAAAAAAAATCTTCTCATTTGTGTTCTCTTGTGTATGTGCGTGTGTGTGTGTGTGTGTTGGAAATATGTATGGTTTGCATGTTTAGTGTAATCAAATGAATAGAAGGACGTTTGGAGGTGTTTGTGAGAGCTAGCTTGATTATTCTGTGTAGATGAGGCACAAACAGAAACAGTGAGGGAAGCCAAACAAATGAAACCGGGATTCCAGCAACGCCTTATCACATGCCTAGGGGGTCTGTGTGTGAGGGTGGGTGGGTGTAACTATAATTCGAACAAATCTAAATGTATGATAAACGTTAAGAAAATATCAGGGAGAAATTATAACTTTATTAATTTAGGAAATTAGGTGCTAGAAAGAATAGATACATATGAGTATTTGGGTCACAGCATTTGCTATAATCTTAGTGATGAAAAATATATTGAATTATTATGTTCTATCCCACAACCAACTCTACTCCTAAAATCGATTAATGAAATTTAACAAACACATGTGGCTGTCCGTGGATTCGAACCCAGGACGCACACACCGAAAATCAACACCTTATGCATTGCGCCACGAAGACAGTTAAAGAATGGTCGACACTGCCTACAATTTATTATGCAACTTCGAATCCTGCATATCAATCTAAGCATGTACACACATCCCAACTGCAACTCACGTAGGTGAATGGAAAGAGCAATTAATGGGGCCTTAACCACTAGGGAAGTCCTCTCGATAAATTACTCCTGAACCAATATCAATTATTATGTTCCTTCCCACAACCAACTCTACTCCTAAAATCGATTAATGAAATTTAACAAACACATGTGGCTGTCCGTGGATTCGAACCCAGGACGCACACACCGAAAATCAACACCTTACGCATTGCGCCACGAAGACAGTTAAAGAATGGTCGACACTGCCTACGATTTATTATGCAACTTCGAATCCTGCATATCAATCTAAGCATGTACACACATCCCAACTGCAACTCACGTAGGCTATGCATAATTATGTGAATGGAAAGAACAATTAAAGTGGCCTTAACCACTAGGAAAAAGAGACTAAATGTTTTGTTATGGTAGTTGTTACAGTATTTTAACCCACTGAGCCCCAGCTAGTTTAGAATAAATGTACCACCAGGGACCGGCTGTTTAGAAAAAAAAAAAAAAAAAAATCCAGAAACAATAGCGAATGGGTTAGGAATGAAGGAAAAAACACAAAAATATTATCAAAAAGCTAAAAGAAATGGTCCTACGGAGCCCCCGAAAGTCAATTTTACAAGAGTAAAAAATTGAAGGCAAATACACCCTAAATACGATGTTTTGCGCACTCACGCGCACGCGGTTGGACTTTGAGAGTTTTCATCCATCGTCAAGGTTGCGTGGGATACTTACACAGTTCCCATACTAATCTGAGCCCTCTAGGTGCCATAGGACCGGAGTAATTGGGACCGGACCGGCCAGGACGCATGGTTTGCGTCGCTGGGGTTTAGCGTTACATACATTGTGGAGCTGCGTCGCTGGGGCTCAGTGGGTTAAGAAATGTTAGTCTAGTAAACAGATATACATTGTTATTTATATTCAACTCCTACTGGAAGCCTGACTATGGTCTATGCCTGTGGAATTATACAAATGCATAAAACGGCGAGGCCGTTCTAAATGATCTGTGCCCCATAAATATTCTTTCCTCTCACTTAAACAATAGGCTAGTGCCGTGGGAATATGAACATGATTAGATTAATATCCAGTATTCGAGAATGTATAATAAGTCGTAGGCGTGTGCATAAACCTTTAACCGTCTTGGTGGTGTATTGGTTAAGGTGTCTAAAAATCTGTGTGTGATAACCTGGGTTCGAATCCTGGTGGATCACATATATCTATCTATCTATCTATTGCCTGACGCTGTGATCCCCGAAGGGGTGACCACGAACGAACCGCCCCCATGCACCTCTGTCCCCAGTCCATCGATGCCCTTCCCCCCAACCAGTACCGCCTTCATTCATATACTTCCTCACTCCATCCTTCCACCTCTCTATTGGTCTACTTCTCCCTCTTTGTCCCTCCACCTCGCTCTCGTAAACCCTCTTAGTCATTCTCTCGCTGTCCATACGTTCCATATGGCCAAACCATCTCAAGTTGTTCCTTTTCACACTTTCCAGCACATCTACATCCACACCACACTTCCTTCTTACTTCCTCATTAGTCTGTCTATCCCTCCATGTAACTCCGCACGCACTTCTTAAGTAATTCATTTCCACTGCTCTCACTCCTGGTCTGAGTTTCTCAACCAACGTCCATGCTTCGCTTCCGTAAGTCAGTGTCGGGATTACCTGTTACGACCGGGACTCGTATAAAACAAGGGCTCTTAATCATTGGACTAGAAAGGCACACAGCCACAACGGTAACACTAGATCCAACCCTCGAACTTATAATGCCGGCGCACAAAAACACCTATACCCTCCAGAGTTAAATCTGCGAGAGCGGGGTATCCTCTAACTCGGTATAAATGCACTACTACTACAGGCTGATGATCTCTGATACAGCCTGATCACAACAACATACAATTACGTTAATAATGTATACTGTACAAGGAAAAAGATAAAGAGCTTAATTAAATCACTGGAATGATATAATGCAAACAAGAAGAAGGTATCATTACAGTTACTCTAAACAATAATAAACTGTCACTCCTATATTAAAGAAAGTGAATGAAAGTCCTAAAGCATCGAACAGGAATCTTCTGAAGAAAGTCTGATGCTGCTTAAGATGATCGAATCGGATTTTGAACTGTTATATAAAGCAGGAACAAGATATGACAAGTGTAGGGACATACAGTGTTAACTGGCACGGGACTAACAATAAATGCGCAATAGCATTATCTCCAACAACAAAAGAAGTACTTCCTCAGGCAACGCAAAACCCTGCTCGGGTTGTGCAACTCAACAACAACCAAGGCTTACAATCAACGTGAATAAAAATGCTGCATACATAACATAAGAGTTCATAATCCTAATCGGGTGTCTGCTAGGCGAATAAAGTCTAGCTGGAATGTCGTAGGCTAGGAAACAAGTGGCTGAGCAAGCGGGTCGTAGCCTAGAGAGGTCCTTAAGACTGTACGGCCAAATTACGTTAAATGACGGGGTGCTCTCTTGAGAGATCCAGATCGCTAGTATCTGGTTCTCTCCTGGCGACCCTCTTCAAGTCAAAGCAAAACGAGTTAGCACAGTGTTGGGTGGCAGAGGCAAAAGCCCTCACTCGCAACACAGTGCTAAACTCACAAGGTATACAGTCAGAAAGACCACCTAGGCTTCCCACGTATCCGTTGCGATTGTACAAGTTCAACAAAACCTGGTACACATCGGAAATCACAACATCAATAGCCTCACCCCAGTCTAGCATTAAATAGCCCAGCAGACAACCAAGAAATAGGTAGGGAGACACCGCGAGTGTGTCGAACCTCTACAGACAAAATGTTAACCCCTCCAAAATGTCTAACTAAGCATGAAATATCTGAGAGCTTTAGCATATAATACGATGGCCAATATATGAAATCGTGCAGAACCAAAGGGGAGTTATGATATTAAATAGATTAGAAGCATAAGAGGTAAGAAGTTGAGAGGGAGAGAAAGTGTTCTATAGGTAGAAGTCGGAACAGGTGGCAAGGGAGGTGTGAAGGGTATGCTGGTCAGGCAAGCTCTGAGGAAGGTAGCTCCTCTGGAACCTCAGGATCACACAAAGGCATGGTGGTCGGCCAATCACAGGCCGATACGTCACAAGGCAGCAGGCCTCCAGAAGGCGCCAGGAACCACCAGCCAATCAAAACTGAGAGAAAGACCATGCGGGCGAGCAACTCCTCGGGGAGGGAGGAGGGAGGAGGAAATCAACACTCACTGCCCCCACGCCGCTCGCTCGCTCTCTCTCTCTCAACTTCACTACAATGCATCTTATGTTCTACTCATGATATAAAATGCTTCCCGTTGTCACAGACGAAAATAAAGACCACCACGGGACTGTCTGTAACAACACGAACACTATGAAAGAAAGAACAACATTCTCTGATAACTGTAACCCATTTCACTGCCCTGGCGAGCGCTAGTGGCTACCGGGAGGCGATTCTGCCAACGCTGGTAGGCGTCACACCCCGCCCAAGATATGGGACGCTCAACATTAGGTGAGCACCATATCTGACAAGGCAGAATGCCGACAAGACCCGCCACAACCAGCCACCCCGCCAGAAATGAAATGCAAAGCTCAATCATAAACAAAACAACATTTTAGCATAAATAAAATCTTATAACCCCTCCCAAACATAATAGTATAATTTTAGCCTGCTATGCTCCCAGAGCGAGCTTCACAGAGCCCAGCCTCCTAAGTGAAAGACAGGTTCAACTTAGGACTTTAGCTATAACATTGGCAACTTACAATTAACTATCAAAAGAAAGAGTTTTTTATGTGATTTTTTTTTATTTAATTTTAATGCTGTTTTTGACGGCTGCTCTACAGGGGCAAGCGTGATTTTTCTCCACTCTCAACACACACTGACTGAACGGCGAGGGTTCTCCTGCAAACAAACCCTCCTGTGACAAACAATCAGCCAAAACATTATCAGTGCCCTTAGCATGCCACACATCCAACTTGTGTTCCGGCAGCACAACAACACCTGACACTGATAACCTGCCCAGTTCATCACAAGACTGGCACTTCTCTTCGCTCTTTCCGGCAACGGGGCCTGCCAATAACCTTTCACTAGTTCTACCTTCGTGACGAGCGAGGCAGCCCCGATGCGGTCTATGGTATCGTCAACTCTAGGTAATGGATAGGCGTCTGTCAGGGATAATACTTCCACATTCTTGCAATCACCATACACACGGATCTTGCCACTCAACTCCGGTTGCAAACTCACTGGCAACGACCACTCACGATATCCCTTATCCCTCAGACCCTTGGGCAATGGATAGGTGTCTGTCAGGGATAATACTTCCACACTCTTGCAATCACCATACACACGAATCTTGCCACTCAACTCCGGTTGCAAACTCACTGGCAACGAACACTCACGATATCCTTTATCCCTCAGACCCTTTTTCCACATGTCGTCTAGCTCTGTTTTCACGACAGGCTGTTGAACAGGATTTATACGGTAGGGAATTAAACTGAGCCTTGCACTGTCTCCAGCCTTCATGTCGGATTCTACCCCGTACATCAGGCCTGGAGAAGCAACAAACATGCGGATGCACTGCCACAGCCTAGTAAACAACTTATCTCGCAGAACAACATGCCTAGTGCCCTCCCACAACCCAGCCGAGACCGCAGCTTCTAACCTGTAGTCTCCCTCCTTCTCCACCTTCGTCCCTAGAACAGCCAGGTCATGAGTGGGACAATCAGTACCACCTGTGCAGTCACTCCCATAGTTCATTATTGCTAAGGCTTCTCTGCCGATACCGTACATGCTCACCCCCTGTTACGTCCTGGGATATATAAACACTGGGCTCTTTCTATTGGACTAGGTATGCGGCAACAAGCAACAACGGAAAACGCTAGATCCCACCCTTATCTATAAACCCAGGCAACAAACCACCCTAAACCGTCAAGAGTCCTGCCTGGACAACAAGGTATCCTATGACTCGGTTACAGGGTGCACGCACTATAGACTGCTGATAGTCAAGCAGGCTATATAAAAGATCACACAATTAAGTTGACTTAAAGCTTCAAGGAAAAGATAGATAACGGAATTAAATTGCAGAAACAATTTAATAACAAACTAGAAGAAAGTACATTTAACGTTACGTTAATTAATACAACTAATCACCCCTGCGTGAAAGAAGGTGAAAGCAAACAGTCCTCAACACATCGTACAGGTAGACAAGATGCAGGTTTCTAAACTGCATGCGGCTACTGTAGGATCTGATGCTTAGCAAAGAAAGTAAGTTACAGATTTAGAGAACTCTTAACTCATAAGCAGGAATAAATACTAGTGATAGGCCATACAGTGTATAATGTGTTACGATCCAGGTTCTCAAAGACACAGGGCTCTTCAACATTGGACTAGATAATGGCAAAATGCAACAACGGTAACACTAGATCCAACCCCTGCCTTAAACACTGGAAAACAAAACACCATTACCGCCCTGAGTCGTGCCTGGACAACGAGGTATCCTATGACTCGGTAACTGGTGCACACACACTAGGCTGACGCTCAATGAAACAGCTTAGTCTCAAACAGTAAAAGATTACTCGATTAGGTTACACAAAGAAAAGATAGTTAACGTGATTAATTAACGTTACGGTAGATACTCAAATAACTGGCACTCCTGTATTAAAGAAAGTGCAATGCTAGTCCTGCAACATCAACTGGAAACTTCTGAAATAAGTCTGATGCTGGGAAGATGTTCGTAAAGAATCTTGAACAATTATAATGCAGAATACGGGTCACAATAAATGCTAGGACATATAGTAATAATAGGCAGGCGAATAATAAAGACTGCGCAAAGGTAGCAATGCTCGACAACTAAAGAAATGCTTCATGACACAACGCAACAGCCCACTAGGGTTGTGCAACTCAACAACAACCCCGGCTCAAAAGTGCAGTGAATAATAATGTTGCATACATATAATAATGGGGGCTTATCTCTAACCAGTGTCTGCTCAGTTAATAAAGTCTAGCTGGGGTATCAAGGCAGGGCAACAATGGGCGAGCATGCGGCTCGTAGCCTAACGTTGTCCGAAGGTGGTATAATGACGATTACGTTATATGACGGGGATGCTCTCTTGATAAATCTAGGTCTCTAGTACCTAGTTCTATCCTGGCGATCCCTCAGAAGTCAACACTAAGAGGCAGCACTATGTTGTGAGGGATAGGCTATGGCCCTCTCACACCACAGCGCTGTGCTCGCAAAGTAAACCCACCCGAAGACAACTTAGGCTCCCACAGTACCTGTCGATGTCGTGCAGGGCTTGGCTAACACTGCACACATCGGAGACAACGACACAGTAACCTTACCCCCAGTCTAGCTTTAGATAACCAAGCAGAATCACTCAACACCTTGCCAGGGAGACATATACCGGTCTACAACCTTCCCGAGAGAGGACACACACGGAAAAGTCCGTCTCTCCAACCTCAATAAAGCATAATACCTCCTTAACCTAATACAGGGAAATATCTGAGAGCTTCGCGTACAATACGACTGGTCGACGGTGAACGTCTATGCTGAAACCAGAAGGGATGTTGAGTTTAATAAAGATTAGAGAATGAGAAAGGAGAAGTCGAGAGAGAGAAATAGTATGCAAAGTGGCGAGTATGGGGGACAGAATTGCAAAGGATATAGGCGGTACGCGTGTCAGGCAAGCTCTGAGCTGGTAAAAAACATGAGGCAGCGACGGGAAGGGACTAGTTGACCACCCGGCCGCCAACGCCGTCAGCGCCCAAGCGAGCCGCGTCATAGCTCACCTCGCTGCCGGGTGTACCCCCTCACCCTCTCTCGCTCGCCTCCCACACAAGCAACATTTATATTATAGCGAATATAAAATATAAGGCGCGGTCACAGACCAAAACAAAGATCATTTCTAGACTGTCTGTGGCAACACGACACTAATGAAATAAAGCAGATCATTCTAGGACAACTGTAGCCTATCCCCCCATCCTGGCGAGCGCTAGCGAGCTGCAATGTCCCACGCAACCATTCTGCCAACGCCGGGCGGCGTCACCCCCCCCCCCCCCAAGATATGGGACACTCAACCATGAGCCCATATCTGAACAGGCAGAATGTCGCTAGAATCTGCCACTCTGCCACTCATGGAATGCAAGCTCAGTCTCCTCAAAAAAAAAAATACAACAAAATTTTTATATAAAAAAAATCTTATCACCCTTCCCAAATATAATACATTAATTCATAACATTGTGCTCCCAGAGCGAGCTTTAAGAAGCACAGCCTACTGAGGGAAAACATCTGCACTCAGTACTCAGCTACAATATTATCTTAAAATTAATTATTAAAAGAAAGAGTTTTTATTTAATTTTTCATATTTTATTTTAATGTTGTTTTTTGGCGGCTACTATAGATGTAGCCTAATTTTCTTTTAATCAAAGCCAACAACTCCTGCCCTGCAACCCTACGCTGATGCTACACACGCGAGCCACCAAGCACCAGCGCAAAAATACACCGCGAGCCAAGACAGGAGGCTATACCAACATACTGTGGTAGCCTACCCCGGATCCTCCACCCGCGACAAACAGTCCGCAATCACATTCTCACAACCGGCAATATGGCGAATGTCTAAGTTGTACTCTTGCAACATGAGCGACCATCTGGTCAGCCTCATATTCCGGTTGTGGAATTGATTGAGGAATTTAAGCGGGTGGTGGTCGGTATACACTACCACGACTGGCCCATAGGCAGGAACATAGACCTCAAAGTGTCTGAGCGCTAACACGATTGCCAGCAGTTCCTTTTCAACAACCGAATAGTTTTTCTGTGCTGAATTAAATTTCTTTGAAAAGAAACTGACTGGATGCTCAAGACCTTCCTCGCCTGTCTGCAAAAGTACGGCACCAGCCCATACTCCGCTGGCATCAGTCGCCAACTGAAATGGTCGTTCAAAGTCCGGGGCCCTGAGGATAGGGTGAGTGCATAAAAGGTGTTTAACTACTCGAAACGCCTGCTCACACTCAGGTGCCCAGCGGAACTTTTTATCTTTGGCTAGTAGATCTGTCAAAGGAGCTAACACAGTAGAATAGCCTCTTATAAAGCGGCGGTAATACCCAATCATGCCCAAAAATCTCATGATCTGCCGCTTGGTGGTCGGCCTGGGGAACAAGTCGATAGCCTGTATCTTCTGTTGGGGCGGGCTCACCTGCCCTAACCCAACCACAAATCCCAGATACTGCACCGTGGCTTGCACAAAGTCACACTTGCCCAGATTAACCACCAAGCCTGCTTTACCAAGTTGACTAAATAAGGCTTCTATGTGCTCACAGTGACTTTGGAAATCGTTGTCATAAATGATCACGTCATCAAGGTAGACAGTACAGTTTGGGATGTCTGCTACGATGTCGTTCATTAAGCTCTGGAAAGTGGCCGGTGCATTTTTCAGACCATATGGCATCACGTTGCAACGGTAAGTACTGCCATCTACCACAAACCCGCACACCTCTTTAGCCCGCTCAGACAGTGGTACTTGCCAGTAGCCTTTGACGAGGTCTACCTTGGTCAAGTACCTTGCTTTCCCGATCTTATCCACACTGTCATCCACCCGGGGAAGAGGATATGCATTGGTGGGGGTCAACCCGTTCAACCGCCTAAAGTCAATGCAGAACCGAACTTTTCCATCAGGTTTGGGCTGCAGCGTGACAGGAGAAGTCCACCGTACTGCCCCCTTCTCGATCAAGCCTCTCGCCAGCATATACTCCAGCTCATCCCTGAGCGCTGGGAGTTTAATGGGTGGCACCCGATAAGGTATCGACTTGAAGGGGGGGTGCTCTCCTACATCGACGTCATGCACCGCTTGAGTAGTGAGGCCTGGGTGCTCGGCAAATACAGTGGGGTATGAATCGAACAGGCGCTGCACTGCCACCTGCTGTTCCTCCGGCAGGTGCGCCAGAGCATCATGCGCACATTGGCTCGAATTCCCCGCCCACTGATCAGCCGAGACATGACAATCCCAGTTATCATCCACCTGATCATTGCTGCCCCCCTCTCCTTCTCCACCATGACCGCAGCAGGTCAACACAGGGACAGCTAGTGACTCAGGTGGGCGCCTCACATACTCCTTCAACAAATTAATGTGGCATAGTTGGTTACGCTTCTTCCGGTCTGGAGTGGCAACGAGGTAATCTAGATCGGAGATCTTTGACACCACCCGATAAGGCCCAGCGTACTTGGCAGCCAGAGGATGACCTGCCAAAGGCAACAGGACCAACACCTCTTGACCTACCTGAAACTCCCTGAGTTTCGCCTTAGTATCGTACCTGTCCTTCATACGGGCCTGCGAACTCACCAAATTACGCCCGGCCAGCTCCAGACTTCTAAGCATTCTCTCTCTGGTCTCGAGGACGTATCTCAACATAGAACATGGCTTAGCGGTACCCTCCCAAATCTCCTTCACCATGTGGAGAGGGCCCCTCACCTGATGCCCGAAAACAAGCTCATTCGGACTGAAACCGAGACTCTCTCCAGGTACTTCTCTTGCCGCGAACAAAACATACGGCAGACCAAGGTCCCAATCCTTTCCGTTCTCTGCGCAATAACATCGAAGCATGCTTTTCAGCGTGGCGTGCCACCTCTCCAACACCCCTTGACTCTCCGGGTGATACGCAGAAGAGACGACAGTGCTGATGCCATGCTGAATCATAGTTTGTTTGAACAGATTAGAGGTAAAATTAGAACCTTGGTCCGATTGCACCTCTTGCGGGTAACCATACCGCGAGCAATACAAGAGCAGGTTCCGGACAACAGTTTTCGCCGTGCCATTTCTCATTGGATATGCCTCAGGATAACGAGTGGCCACATCCATGATAGTTAATAGAAATTTATTACCGGCACTAGTAGGGGGTAGGGGTCCGACCATATCAATGATGACCTTACTGAAGGGCGGTCCACTGACAGGAATGGGGTGCAACGGGGCTCTCGGAATTGTTTGGTTAGGTTTTCCAACCCTCTGGCACGTATGACACCTTGCTATCCAGGTTACCACCTGCCCCTTCAACCCCGGCCACCAAAACAATTTTTCTAAAGCCGCCACCGTTTTTCTCACCCCTAGATGTCCTGCCAGTGGTATGTCATGCGCCAACCTCAGTAGGCTATCCCTGCACTCCCGTGGCACCACCAACTGGTCCACTACTCCGGACCCCTCTTGCCAACTACGTTTAGGGTCTTGAAAACGCCTATAGAGGATGCCTTCTAAATAAAAAAAATATCCTGGCTGTGCATCGCCGTCCTCGTCGATCTCAACAGCTCCATTAGCACACGTTTGGAGCTCAGGGTCCTCTAGTTGCAACCGACGTATATCTGAGGGTGCCAAGCGATCTAACTGCTCCCGGAGCAATGCATGACCTTCCCCGATACAGGGCTGCTCCCTCTGTCTCTCTCGAAGTACATAACGTTGCTGTCGTGGAGACTCGTCATGCCCAGCCTCGTCACTCTCGATGACAGGCCCAGGGGCTACTCCAGAATTAAGTAATGGTGCTAATACTGAATCACCCAGGAGAGCCGCCGAGTCAAAACTCTTAAAACCAACTCCAGCTTTAGCCTCCTCCTTGTTGATCGTTCCTCCGCTGGTCTGAAGACGGAGGACTAGGCTGTGACACTTTAGCTGCCCGAGCTCGGGTGACAACACACGCCATGGGTTGTGCCTGGCACCGCTCGACCCACTCTTGCTCTTCCCTACTCACGTCGGCCGGCCTCTCGGCAACGACTAAGGGTAGAACCTCAGAAGCGGGCATTGCAAAGTCATTGCCGAGAAGAAGGTCGACGCCCTCCACTGGCAGTTTCTCCACAATCCCGACATCCAATTCACGTGCCACACCATCCACCTCCAACTCCAACCGCACCAGCGGGTATGACCGAGTTGCATTAATACCCTGCACCACCACCACCCGAGCCGCGTTTATAGGGTAGCCAGTCAAGTTTTTCATCAGAGTCTGGGAAGCACCTGTATCACGTAAGACCTCTACTCCATGCTTGCGCCCCGCCCACATCACGCAACACCGCCCTCTATGGTCGCAAAAAACATCCTGAGCAGGGTTCGAGCCTCCCAGGTGCTTCTGCATTGGCTGTGCCTCAGCCTCTGACGAACTGCCCCGGGCAAACTCAGATGACTTCGGAGACACACCAATGATGCAGGCCAAAGACACAGCTGCTGTAGGTGGTTTGCTAGGACAGACTCTTGCAAAGTGCCCCTTTTTATGACAATGATAACACTCCAACTCCCCTTTGGGCTTCCCTTGGTACTGGGAAGGGCCCGGCCCCTTCTTAAATGGGACGGTGCTAGTCTTGTGGTCAGTCTTGGTATCATGGCTCTTGTACTTGTTTGCATAAGGTATATCACTAACTCGGGGGGGTGGGGCGTCACGCCCCTTGTTACCTGCCTCACTACGCTGGGCAGACCCGCACCCACGAATTAGTGATAGCCGGAGGTCAGCCATCTCAGCTACCTCCTGTAGAGTTTTTGGTTGCTTTTCTTTAAGGTTTAACGTCAGGTCGCCGCCCGTGCATTTGAAAAACTGCTCTAAAAGCACCAACTGTTTAATGTCGTCAAACGTAGTAGCTTTCTCCGACCTCAGCCAATTCCCAAAAGCATCGGACAGCTCCCGGGCATGCTCCAAAAAGGTGCTCTCCCGACCCTTGGTAACACCCCGGAACTTCAACCTGTACGTCTCTGGTTGTAGTTCGTATGCTCTCAGGGCAGCCTCCTTGAGTTCCTCATTGATAATACAAGACTCTATAGGCAACGCATCATAGGCTTTAAGACCCTTGCCTATTAATCTAGAGGATACAAGTGCTGCCCATTTATTCTCTGGCCACTGGTGTTCCTGGCACTTCTCAAAGCGTGTGAAAAATTCTGTTACACCACTCTCATCAAACACCGGAACCAGTTTCAATAAGTGCGAGAGAGACTGCTCATGAACACGGTTACCAGCCCCAAGTCGCTGTCCCGTTGTCTCTACTCGCGACTTCTCTACATCCATGTCGGCACAGTACCTAGTCGACTCAGCTTGGATTTTTGCTTGACTGATAGTTTTTCTCTCTTCTATCTTGGCTAATTCTAATTGCTGCTGATGCTGAAGCTTAGCTAATTCGAGCTTAAACAATAATTCTGGAGCTAACCCTTGAGGAGGTGAAGGTGTTACAATGTTTGACATTACCGGTGGTCCCCCCAGGGGCAACCCACCCTGCCAGTCACCACCCAACTGCGGAAGCGTACCCGGGTTGGGCAAACTACTGGGATGGCTGGGAGTCGAGTGTAGGGGAAGCATGGCCGAAGGGCTCTGAGCACTCAACCCATCTCGCTCACCAGTCACCCTGCCCAGTACACACGTTATCAAGTTATCCTTGGTCATGCTGCTAGTAACCGCATGACCGATAGCTGTGGCCAGGCATTGAAGACCGTACCGATCCATACCCTCCAACCGCTCGGCAGTAACAGGCCATTGCAAAAATATCCTAGCATCCTCCTCACAGTTCACCCGATTAACCCTTTCATCATGCTGCTGTTCCTCAGTTTCGACATTACGTACTGTGTCTCCATTCTCCTCTGACCCGGTATAAGACATGATGCTCCCAAAAATTTCTCACCACAATATTCAGAAAAGAAGTACCCCAAACTCTTATGTAGCACTATTCACTTGCCAAAAATGTCTGAAGACTCTCAAGTGCTATACTACTTTGCCAAAAAAAATTAACGTGCCCACTATATTCCTCAATAAAACAAATGACCACAACAATCCTGCAATTATCTCTTAGTTCACAAGATCCTGAGTTAGGTCGCCATTTGTTACGATCCAGGTTCTCAAAGACACAGGGCTCTTCAACATTGGACTAGATAATGGCAAAATGCAACAACGGTAACACTAGATCCAACCCCTGCCTTAAACACTGGAAAACAAAACACCATTACCGCCCTGAGTCGTGCCTGGACAACGAGGTATCCTATGACTCGGTAACTGGTGCACACACACTAGGCTGACGCTCAATGAAACAGCCTAGTCTCAAACAGTAAAAGATTACTCGATTAGGTTACACAAAGAAAAGATAGTTAACGTGATTAATTAACGTTACGGTAGATACTCAAATAACTGGCACACCTGTATTAAAGAAAGTGCAATGCTAGTCCTGCAACATCAACTGGAAACTTCTGAAATAAGTCTGATGCTGGGAAGATGTTCGTAAAGAATCTTGAACAATTATAATGCAGAATACGGGTCACAATAAATGCTAGGACATATAGTAATAATAGGCAGGCGAATAATAAAGACTGCGCAAAGGTAGCAATGCTCGACAACTAAAGAAATGCTTCGTGACACAACGCAACAGCCCACTAGGGTTGTGCAACTCAACAACAACCCCGGCTCAAAAGTGCAGTGAATAATAATGTTGCATACATATAATAATGGGGGCTTATCTCTAACCAGTGTCTGCTCAGTTAATAAAGTCTAGCTGGGGTATCAAGGCAGGGCAACAATGGGCGAGCATGCGGCTCGTAGCCTAACGTTGTCCGAAGGTGGTATAATGACGATTACGTTATATGACGGGGATGTTCTCTTGATAAATCTAGGTCTCTAGTACCTAGTTCTATCCTGGCGATCCCTCAGAAGTCAACACTAAGAGGCAGCACTATGTTGTGAGGGATAGGCTATGGCCCTCTCACACCACAGCGCTGTGCTCGCAAAGTAAACCCACCCGAAGACAACTTAGGCTCCCACAGTACCTGTCGATGTCGTGCAGGGCTTGGCTAACACTGCACACATCGGAGACAACGACACAGTAACCTTACCCCCAGTCTAGCTTTAGATAACCAAGCAGAATCACTCAACACCTTGCCAGGGAGACATATACCGGTCTACAACCTTCCCGAGAGAGGACACACACGGAAAAGTCCGTCTCTCCAACCTCAATAAAGCATAATACCTCCTTAACCTAATACAGGGAAATATCTGAGAGCTTCGCGTACAATACGACTGGTCGACGGTGAACGTCTATGCTGAAACCAGAAGGGATGTTGAGTTTAATAAAGATTAGAGAATGAGAAAGGAGAAGTCGAGAGAGAGAAATAGTATGCAAAGTGGCGAGTATGGGGGACAGAATTGCAAAGGATATAGGCGGTACGCGTGTCAGGCAAGCTCTGAGCTGGTAAAAAACATGAGGCAGCGACGGGAAGGGACTAGTTGACCACCCGGCCGCCAACGCCGTCAGCGCCCAAGCGAGCCGCGTCATAGCTCACCTCGCTGCCGGGTGTACCCCCTCACCCTCTCTCGCTCGCCTCCCACACAAGCAACATTTATATTATAGCGAATATAAAATATAAGGCACGGTCACAGACCAAAACAAAGATCATTTCTAGACTGTCTGTGGCAACACGACACTAATGAAATAAAGCAGATCATTCTAGGACAACTGTAGCCTATCCCCCCATCCTGGCGAGCGCTAGCGAGCTGCAATGTCCCACGCAACCATTCTGCCAACGCCGGGCGGCGTCACAAATGGCATACGTATAATTAAATAAAGGCAGCAACTCGCAACATAGCCACATACAGGTGTGCTTCTCACTCTTAGTCAGGCAAGCCTGCTCGGACAGAGTCTTTAAGCCACACCCTGACTCACAATGCTCACAAAAACGGTAAACTGTGGCACAATAACAAGCATACAGAAATAATAAACCCCTAGCTGTTAATCTGCCAGGTGGCAGAGGTCTAGCCGGAAGGATATAGGCTTCGGATACTCGGGCTGAGCCACCTGCTCTAGCCTAGGGACATTCCCAAGTCTGTGCACCAAATTACTCTAATTGAAAGGGTGCTCTCTTGAGAGACTCAGATCCCAAGTATCTGACTCTCTCCTGGCGACCCTAAAACAAATGCAAGATGTGCTAGCGCAGTGCTGAGCGGACTAGGCAAGGGCCCTCACACAACACAACACTAGACACACAGGCACACAGACAAGAAAATGCCCCCAGACTCCCACGGGTATCCTAGTAAAGTCGTGCAGGTCCACAGGACTCGCAACAGCAGACTTTACTTAAAGGATCGCAAAAAGCCTACCCTCCGGTCTAGCCCCTGCTCACCTGCCACAAGAACACACTAGCAAGCATGAAACCACCAAATATGAGACAACAAAAAAGCTTCCTAGGTCTCATTAACAATTATATCTCTGCACAAGGCCCAAAATCCTATCTAGTTATCTGAGAGCTCGTCGTTAATTCTTACAGTTTCTTACAGTAGATCCTCTGGAAAAAGGCAAACTATGCCTGTGTATCCAGCTCAGTACCAGTACTTGCACTGCTGCGGTCGTTCACGGTGTTGGCGGCGGCGGTAGCAGACGCAACATTTTTACTATTCTGTATTTTTGTTTTATAATCAAACTTCAAATCTTGTCTTCCCCATGCTTTATCAAGATTACTTTCAAACTCCATTATTGATTCGGAATCGACTTAATACAATGATATATATAAGGTCTATCAAGGGGATGGGGTAATTAAATAGACTGGTGAAGTAGTGGAAAGAAGGTATACAAAGTAAGAGAGAAAGTTTCTAAGTGGGGTTGAGAGGGATAGATATCAAGGGGGTCCGAAGGGTACGACAGTGAGGTGAGCTCTGAGGAGAATAGCTCCTCTGGACCCCTCCAGGATCCCACACAAAGGCACGGTGGTCAGCCAATCACAGGCCGCTACGTCACCCGGCAGCAGGCCCGCAGAAGGCGCCAGGAACCACCAGCCAATCAAAACCGAGAGAAAAGGCCATGCGGGCGAGCAACTCCTCCGGGAGGGAGGAGGGAGGAGGAGGAAAAGCAACACTCACCTCCCCCACCCTGCTCGCTCGCTCTCTCTCTCCCACTCGTCTCCTCCCACTCTCACTAGACTTGCATCTTATATATAATAATGAAACAATCAACTATCGAGAATAAAATATACTAAGATGTGTTGGTTAAGAATAAGGGCAGCTTCAAGCTGTGAAACAACATAAGAATATCCCAGACATTAGTTACATTGTCGTAGGATATATACTAAGGAAAAGCCGGCCAGCCGTCTGCCGCCAGCCGGTTTCTAAACGGCTGGGCAGCCGACACTCGCGCATGCCCGCACGTGGCTACTATGCAGGAGCGTCACACCTCCCCCAAGATATAAGACACTTGACTAAGTTCTTCATATCTAACAGAAAGCTTCTCATAGTACCACACACTGTTGCGACACAAGGCACTATATATAAACAAAATAAAGACTGTTGCACTCCACCGAGCAAGTTCAACTAACTTAGCGACAATAAGCGAAAACATTCAACTTAGATACTGCTACAACATCTTATACAAAATTCTACACGTTATAAAAATAAAGAGTTTTTATAAGGTTTTTGCTTTTTTAATTTGTTTTTTTCGGCTGAACTACAGTGACAGCCTATTTTCCTCCACCCTCAACACACACTGACTGAACGGCGAGGGTTCTCCTGCAAACAAACCCTCCCGTGACAACCAATCAGCCAAAACATTATCAGTGCCCTTAGCATGCCACACATCCAACTTGTGTCCCGGCAGCAAAACAACACCTGGCACTGATAAACTGCCCAGTTCATCACAAGACTGGCATTTCTCTTCGCTCTTTCCGGCAACGGGGCCTGCCAATAACCTTTCACTAGTTCTACCTTCGTGATAGGCGATGCAGCCCCGAGGCGGTCTATGGTGTCGTCAACTCTCGATAAGGTATAGGCGTCTGTCAGGGATAATGCACACACACTCTCGCAATCAACACACTCACTGATCTTGCCACTTAACACAGGTTGCAAAGTTACAGGCAACGACCACTCACGACATTCCTTATCCCTCAGACCCTTCGTCAACACGTAATCCAGCTCTGCTTGCACCACAGGCTGTCGAGCAGGATTTATACGGTAGGGAATTAAACTGAGCCTTGCACTGTCTCCAGCCTGCATGTCGGATTCTACCCCGTACATCAGGCCTGGAGAAGCAACAAACATGCGGATGCACTGCCACAGCCTAGTAAACAACTTATCTCGCAGAATAACAATCCTAGTGCCCTTCCACAACCCAGCCGAGACCGCAGCTTCTAACCTGTAGTCTCCCTCCTTCTCCACCTTCGTCCCTAGAACAGCCAGGTCATGAGAGGGACAATCAGTACCACCTGTGCAGTCACTCCCATAGCTCATTATTGCTAAGGCTTCCCCGCCGATACCGTACATGCGCACCCCCGCATTCCTTGTGACGACATATGCCTGCGCAGCATCACCGCTTTTAGCGACATGGCCAGATACAGTCGGTCTATGGTAGGGCTGTTGCATTAGACTAGAGCAGCATTGGGAGGCTATGCGACGACTGGGCACAGCCAACCTCACCAATCTGCTCAATGTCCTCCTTTTGACCACCACCCTTGGCAGCCATGGGTCGACCCTGACCTGGCAACCATGCCAAAGCCTCATCGCCCACCTTGAACCACCGAAACAACGAGGCTAACGGTCTTTCAACATTCACGTGACCTGCCCGCGGAACATCTTGCACCGCCCGAGTTGTGAGACTCAGGGGCTCGGCACGGCCAGTGGGGTATGAACCGAGCTGGTGCTGGAGCGCTGCACACTGCTGCTCAGGCAGGTGCTCTAGCGCTTCCACAGCCACCAGACTCGTGTCCCCCGCCCACTGCTCCGCCGAGACATGACAATCCCTACTCTCCTCCACCTGTGCCCTACTGCTCCCCTCTCCTTCTCCACCTTGGCCGCGGCAGACCAACGCAGGGACAGTAGGCTGCTCAGGTGGTTGCCTCACAAACTCCTCCAACAGGTTCACATGACATGTTTCCCCGTCCTCGTGTTTGATCTTGACAGCACCATTACCACACTTCTGAACTTCCTGATCCTCCAACTGCAGTTTACAAATATCTGAGGGAACCAACCTGTCTAGATGCTTCCGAAGCAACTCAAGTCCTTCCCCAATATCAAACTGAGCAACCCTTTTTTCTCTCCGTGTGTAACGTTGCTGCCTCGGAGTCTCTTCCTGCCCTACCTCCTCACTAGCTGTGACAGGTCCTGGGGCCTCTCCAGACTCTAACATAGGTGCCAAAAATGAGTCACCAAGAAACACTGCCGGCTCAAAACTCTCCAATTGACCAACACTTCCCGTTTTCTTGTGACCTTTGCTCCGCGGTTTGATAGACTGAGGTGGTGGCTGCAAGGCTCCGGATGTCTGAGAACGCGTCACAACACACGCCATGGTTTGTACGCTACACTTCTCAACCCGCTCCTGTTCCTCCCTACTAACGTCGGCCGCCTTCTCGGCAACGACCAAGGGTGAAACCTTAGAAGCAGGCACCGCAAAGTCATTGCCGAGGAGGAGGTCGATGCCACCAACAGGCAAGTTCTCTACGATTCCAACATCCAGCTCCTTCGCCACACCACCCACCTCCAGCTCCATCCGCACCAGCGGGTAGGACTTCGTAGCATTGATCCCCTGAACTACCACCACCCGAGCAGCGTTAATCGGCCTACCAGTAAAGTTCTTTAACAAGGTCTGAGAAGCCCCAGTATCACGCAATAGCTTAACTCCTCGCCTTTCGCCAGCCCACCTCACAAAACCATGCCCTCTATGACCCCGAAAGACGTCGCGGACAGGGTTCGAGCCTTCCGGACTCTTGAACACAGGCTGTGTCCCAACCTCTGACGAACTACCCTTGGCAAACTCAGAAGATATAGGCGACACCCCTATGCTGCGGACCAATGACACAACCTTGTTTGGTGGCTTGTTCGGACAAGCATTTGCAAAGTGACCCTCCTTGTGACATGCAAAGCACTCTTTACTCTTTGGATTCCCTTGGGAGTGGGAGGTACCATTAGACTTCTTATACGGGACGGTATTTGGTTTATGTTCAGTTTTATTGTCAGTGCTACCTGGTTTTGTGTATTTATGTGTATCAAAATTCTTGGGAGGGGGAGGGGTACGATCCTTTGCACCCGACTCACTCGTAGCTGCTGCTTCGCACCCTCGAATTAATGACAGTCGGAGGTCAGCCATTTCTGCTGCCTCCTGGAGAGTTCTAGGATTTTTTTCCTTTATATTTAATGTTAAGTCCCCGCCTGTGCACTTAAAGAACTGCTCCAAGAGAACCAACTCCCTCAACTCCTCAAAAGTAGCTGCCCTCTCAGAACGCAGCCAATGTCGTAGTGCATCAGACAAGTCCCGGGCGTGTTCTAGGAAGGTACTATCCTTGCCCTTAGTAACACCCCGAAACTTCAAGCGGTAAGTTTCTGGTTGTAACTCATAGGCCCGTAGCACAGCCTTCTTTAGCTCATCATAAACTACACAGGACTCTAAAGGTAGTGCATCATACGCTTTTAGCCCCTTTCCTAGGAGTCTTGATGAAACTAATGCTGCCCACTTTTCCTGAGGCCACTGGTGTTCCTGACACTTCTTCTCAAATCGCATAAAAAACTCAGTGACACATGATTCATCGAACACAGGAACTAGTTTAAGCAGGTGCGACAATGATTGGTCCCGATGTCTGTTACCTCCCCCAATATTTCGCCCTGTTACCTCCACTCGAGATCTCTCCAGCTCCCTGTCAGCCCGATACCTAGTAGACTCTGCCTGCAGTTCAGTCTCTCGTACGGCAGCCTCAACCTGAGCTCTAGCCTGTCTTTCGGTAGCCTCAACCTGAGCTCTAGTAACCTCAACCTTGGCCATCTCAAGCCGAAACAACAAATCTGGAGTCAACCCTTGAGGAGGGGAAGGTGCATTTAATGGAGAGGGTCCCTGTGATTGAATTCCACGCAGCCATTGACCATCAACTTGGGGGTATGTACTAAATTCAGGCACCCTGACGTTTGATATGGGGGTAGAGTGGAGGGGGGCTGGGGACCGGGGCCCCCAGTCGCCTCTCCACCCAGGTCTCTCCCTTCTAAACCCACTATCAAAGTCCTCAGCTGATCTTTCCTCATGCCACTTAAACCCTGGTGACCCTGAAGACCTGCCACACACTTTAAGCCATACTTATTCAGCTTCAACACCCTGGCAGCGGTAAGGGGCACCTCTAAAAATCTTCTAGCACCCTCCTCGCTATCGACTAGCCACTCCACAGGTCTTTCTCCCTCCGAGCCTGTATCGTGACCTGACCCATCACTGTGTTCTGATGTATTAGACATGTTTGTGCACTGCAGTAATTATCACGGTTATAGAATGTGCCTTATCTCCTATGCAAGTATGTATATACTAATGTTATTTAAAGTCTTTAATGTGTTATATTGGTTGCTCCAAAAAAAACTATGTCCACTGTATTCCTCTAATCATAAGGAATCTCAAAACAAATTTTTTTTTTTTTTTTTTTTTTTTCTATGTGATTGAGGGAGGCAAAAGGCATAACTGCCTATAGCGAGTGCCTCCCCCATAGTTGAAAGAGTGACAGGGCCAAAATCAAGGGACGTTTGAGCCAAAATGCCTGGACACACGGAGTTTGAAGCAATTTAAGTCATAGGAAGAGGGAAAGACTGATTCTGGGAGAGAGTTCCAGAGCTCAGATGTTGAGTAGAAGAAAGTTTGAGAGTAACGTTTCACTCTTGGGTTGGAGAGTTGCACAGAGTAGGGGTGGGATTGAGTTGCAAGACGGGTACCACGTGCCCTACGTAAAGGAGGTGGTATGCACTGGGATAGCTCTGAGGAACACTGATTATTATAGTAGCGATAGAATAGCGAGAGAGATGCAACATTGCGGCGGAGAGAGAGAGATTGCAGAGAGTTGGTGAGTGGACGGGAGTTAATGATACGAAAGGCCTTCCTTTCAACTTTGTCTAGGAGAGCGGTGTGAGAGGAACCTCCCCACACATGTGAACAATACTCAATACAAGGGCGCACTATGCCCCTGTACAGAGCAAGAAGCTGTGCAGGGGAAAAGAACCCCCTAAGGCGATTGAGCACACCCAGCTTCTGGGAGGCTGCCTTAGCAAGACTGGTAATATGGTCCTTCCAAATGAGAGCAGAAGAAAAAGAGACACCAAGAATATTGAGAGAAGATGAAGGGTTGATTTTTGTATTGTTGAAGAATAAGGGATAGTCCGCTGGGAGATCCTGACGGGTAGATAGATGGAGAAATTGGGTTTTGGAAGCATTAAAGTTAACAAGGTTTTCTCTGCCCCAATTGGAAATAGTATTTAGATCAGAATTTAAGAGTTCTATGGCTTCATTACGTTTGTCGTTGAGGGATTGCTGGCTGGGGCGTTCTGAAAAACTAATGGAGTAGTGTAAGGTTGAGTCGTCTGCGTATGAATGGATGGGAATTAAGGTACAGTTAAGGAGATCATTTATAAAAATTAGAAAGAGAATAGGAGATAGGACAGAGCCCTGAGGAACACCGGAGTTTATAGGGTGAGGAAGTGAACAATGGCCGTCCACAACCGCAGCTATGGAACGGCCGGAAAGGAAATTAGAGACAAAGGCACAGATGGAGGGATAGAAACCGAAGGAGGGTAGTTTAGAAATTAAAGATTTATGCCAGACTCTATCGAAGGCTTTCGATATGTCTAGTGCAATAGAAAAAGTCTCACCGAAGTCCCGAAAGGAGGATGACCAAGAGTTAGTAAGATATGAAAGAAGATCACCAGTAGAGCGACCCTTAAGGAAGCCATACTGGCGATCTGAGAGCAGATTATGAGAAGAGAAATGCTTAAGAAATTTGGAAGCAAGAATAGTTTCAAAAACTTTAGAAAGACAAGAGATAAGAGCAATTGGACGATAGTTGGAGGGTTGAGAGCGGTCACCCTTCTTTGGGACAGGTTGAATGTGAGCAAACTTCCAGCATGAAGGGAAGACGTTAGAGGATAGACAGAGACGAAAGAGTTTGCCTAGGCAGGGAGTCAGCACGGAAGCACAGTTTTTGAGAACAACAGGAGGAACACCGTCCGGACCGTACGCCTTATTAGTGTTAAGCCCAGAGAGGGTAGAAAGTACATCTTTAGAAGAGATTAGGATATTAGGCATAAGTAAGAGAGAGGAGGGCGGAGAGGGAGGAATAGCACCGGAATCATCCAAGGTGGAGTTTCTAGCAAAAGTTTGAGCGAAGAGTTTAGCTTTGTCAGAGGAAGAAGTGATGGTTGTGCCATCAGAGTGGGAAAGGGGAGGGAAAGACGAGGAAGAGAAATTGTTGGAGAGGTTTTTGGCTAGATGCCAGAAAGCTTGGGAAGAGCTAGAGTTGGATAGTTCAGTGCATTTATTATTGATGAAAGAGTGTTTGGCAAGTCGAAGAACAGATTTGGCTTGATTCCGGGCAGAAACATATGAAGAATGAGAGTCTTGAGTTTTAAGGCGTCGGTACCGTTTGAATGCTTCCTCCTTATTGCGGACAGCAGTAGAACAGGCGTGAGTAAACCAAGATTTTTTAGCATTAGTCTGAGAGAAAGAGAATGGAATGTATGCTTCCATGCCCGATAGGATTACCTCGGTAATGCGTTCAGCACTCTCCGAGGGTCCCCGGCCATGGAAGCAGAAATCAGTCCATGGGAAATCAAAGAAGTACTGCCGAAGAGCCTCCCAGTCGGCAGCGCCAAAGTGCCACAAGCGCCGCCGGCTAGGAGGATCGGGTGGCTGTACTGGAGAGATAGGACAGGTGACAGAGATAAGTTTATGGTCGGAGGAGCCCAAAGGAGAGAAAAGATCGACAGTATAAGAAGAAGGGTTAGAAGTTAGAAACAGGTCAAGAATGTTGGGCCGATCTCCGATGCGATCCGGGATACGGGTGGGTTGCTGAACTAACTGCTCTAGGTCATTTAGGATAGAAAAGACGTAGGCTTGTTCACCAGGTGGATCAGTAGTGAGAGAGGAGAGCCATTGGCGGTGGTGAACGTTGAAATCTCCTAAGATGGAGATTTCTGAGAAAGGAGAAATGGATAGAATGTGTTCCACTGTAGAGTTTAGATAGTCAAAGAATTTAGGAAAGTTGGTAGAGTTAGGGGAAAGATAGACAGCACAGAAATATTTAGTAAGAGAATGACAGGAAAGTTTGAGCCATAAAGTTGAGAATTCAGAGGAGTCGAAATCGGGAACACGAGAGCAAGTGAGTTTGTTGTGCACATATGCACAACATCCGCCATTGGCTTTGAAACTAGGATAGAGAAAGTAGGAGGATACAGAGAAGGGGTTGCTGGATGTTGCTACAGACACCTGGGTTTCGGTGAGGAAGAGAAGATCAGGTTTGTAGGAGGAGAGATGGTGCTCAACAGAGTGAAAGTTAGAGGAAAGTCCGCGAATGTTGCAGAAATTAATAGAAAGAGTAACAGGCCGAGGTCCAGGTAATTGTGTGGGGTCGTCAGGGGATGGTCGGTCGGGTGAGGGGGCATTTATGGTCCCCCCCCCTGGGGACTCCGAGGCCGGGCCAAAATTCATCATTTTTGTGTTTTATTTTTTTAATTTTGGTGTGGAGGAATGAAGTGTGGTGTGCATGTTTAGTGTAGTGAAGTGGATAGGAGGAGGAGGTGTTTGTGAGAGCTAGCTGGATTGCTCTCAGTGTAAATGAGGCACAAAGAAAATCAGTAAGAGAGGCCAAGCAAATGAAACAGGAGTTCCAGCGACTCTTTATCACATGCCTATAACCTCACCTGGGTCTAGCCCTGATCGATTGGTGCCTACAATCTCCCCACAAGCTTGACCACTATATTCCTCTGTTCAGTAAATCCTATGCAAGGTCGCCATTTGTTACGTCCTGGGATATATAAACACTGGGCTCTTTCTATTGGACTAGGTATGCGGCAACAAGCAACAACGGAAAACGCTAGATCCCACCCTTATCTATAAACCCAGGCAACAAACCACCCTAAACCGTCAAGAGTCCTGCCTGGACAACAAGGTATCCTATGACTCGGTTACAGGGTGCACGCACTATAGACTGCTGATAGTCAAGCAGGCTATATAAAAGATCACACAATTAAGTTGACTTAAAGCTTCAAGGAAAAGATAGATAACGGAATTAAATTGCAGAAACAATTTAATAACAAACTAGAAGAAAGTACATTTAACGTTACGTTAATTAATACAACTAATCACCCCTGCGTGAAAGAAGGTGAAAGCAAACAGTCCTCAACACATCGTACAGGTAGACAAGATGCAGGTTTCTAAACTGCATGCGGCTACTGTAGGATCTGATGCTTAGCAAAGAAAGTAAGTTACGAATTTAGAGAACTCTTAACTCATAAGCAGGAATAAATACTAGTGATAGGCCATACAGTGTATAATGGCATAGGTATAATTAAATAAAGGCAGCAACTCGCAACATAGCCACATACAGGTGTGCTTCTCACTCTTAGTCAGGCAAGCCTGCTCGGACAGAGTCTTTAAGCCACACCCTGACTCACAATGCTCACAAAAACGGTAAACTGTGGCACAATAACAAGCATACAGAAATAATAAACCCCTAGCTGTTAATCTGCCAGGTGGCAGAGGTCTAGCCGGAAGGATATAGGCTTCGGATACTCGGGCTGAGCCACCTGCTCTAGCCTAGGGACGTTCCCAAGTCTGTGCGCCAAATTACTCTAATTGAAAGGGTGCTCTCTTGAGAGACTCAGATCCCAAGTATGTGACTCTCTCCTGGCGACCCTAAAACAAATGCAAGACGTGCTAGCGCAGTGCTGAGTGGACTAGGCAAGGGCCCTCACACAACACAACACTAGACACACAGGCACACAGACAAGAAAATGCCCCCAGACTCCCACGGGTATCCTAGTAAAGTCGTGCAGGTCCACAGGACTCGCACCAGCAGACTTTACTTAAAGGATCGCAAAAAGCCTCCCCTCCGGTCTAGCCCCTGCTCACCTGCCACAAGAACACACTAGCAAGCATGAAACCACCAAATATGAGACAACAAAAAAGCTTCCTAGGTCTCATTAACAATTATATCTCTGCATAAGGCCCAAAATCCTATCTAGTTATCTGAGAGCTCGTCGTTAATACAATGATAGATATAAGGTCTATCAAGGGGATGGGGTAATTAAATAGACTGGTGAAGTAGTGGAAAGAAGGTATACAAAGTAAGAGAGAAAGTTTCTAAGTGGGGTTGAGAGGGGGTAGATATCAAGGGGGTCCGAAGGGTACGACAGTGAGGTGAGCTCTGAGGAGAATAGCTCCTCTGGACCCCTCCAGGATCCCACACAAAGGCACGGTGGTCAGCCAATCACAGGCCGCTACGTCACCCGGCAGCAGGCCCGCAGAAGGCGCCAGGAACCACCAGCCAATCAAAACCGAGAGAAAAGGCCACGCGGGCGAGCAACTCCTCCGGGAGGGAGGAGCGAGGAGGAGGAAAAGCAACACTCACCTCCCCCACCCTGCTCGCTCGCTCTCTCTCTCCCGCTCGTCTCCTCCCACTCTCACTAGACTTACATCTTATATATAATAATGAAACAATCAACTATCGAGAATAAAATATACTAAGATGTGTTGGTTAAGAATAAGGGCAGCTTCAAGCTGTGAAACAACATAAGAATATCCCAGACATTAGTTACATTGTCGTAGGATATATACTAAGGAAAAGCCGGCCAGCCGGCTGCCGCCAGCCGGTTTCTAAACAGCTGGGCAGCCGACACTCGCGCATGCCCGCACGTGGCTACTATGCAGGAGCGTCACACCCCGCATTCCTTGCGACTACATCTGCCTGCGCAGCATCACCGCTTTTAGCGACATGGCCAGATACAGTCGGTCTATGGTAGGACTGTTGCATTCGGCTAGAGCAGCATTGGGAGGCTATGCGACGACCGGGCACATCCACTCCACAGCCAACCTCACCAATCTGCTCAATATCCTCCTTCTGACCACCACCCTTGGCAGCCATGGGTCGACCTTGACCTGACAACCATGTCCAAGCCTCGTCGCCCACCTTGAACCACCGAAACAACGAGGCTAACGGTCTCCCAACATTCACGTGACCTGCCCGCGGAACATCTTGCACCGCCTGAGTTGTGAGGCTCGGGTGCTTGGCACGACCAGTGGGGTATGAACCAAGGTGGTGCTGGAGCGCTGCACACTGCTGCTCAGGCAGGTGCTCTAGTGCTTCCACAGCCACCAGACTCGTGTCCCCCGCCCACTGCTCCGCCGAGACATGACAATCCCAACTCTCCTCCACCTGTGCCCTACTGCCCCCCTCTCCTTCTCCACCTTGGCCGCTGCAGACCAACGCAGGGACAGTAGGCTGCTCAGGTGGTTGCCTCACAAACTCCTCCAACAGGTTCACATGACATGTTTCCCCGTCCTCGTGTTCGATAGCCCCGTTCCCACAACTCTCCTCCAACTGGGAACTACTAAGTCGCGGAGTGCCATCACGCCCAACCATGTCACTAGGGGTGACAGGTTTTGGGGCCACTCCGGAGCTCACCTCTGAGTCAAGTACTAAGCCGCTAAGGAGAGCCGCTGGAGCAAAACTCACAAAACTCCCAACTTTAGCTTGCTCCTTCCGACCGTTCCTCCGCTGGTCTAGAGACTGAGGAATAGGCTGTGACACTTTGGATGCAAGAGATCTTGTAACAAAGCACGCCATAGGTTGTACTTGACACTTCTCTACCCACTCCTGTTCCTCCCTACTCACGTCGGCCGGCTTCTCGGCAACGACTAAGGGGGAAACCTTAGAAGTAGGCACCGCAAAGTCGTTGCCGAGAAGGAGGTCGACGCCCCCAACAGGCAAGTTCTCCACAATTCCAACATCCAACTCTCGTGTCACACCATCTACCTCCAGTTCCATCCTGACCAACGGGTATGACCTGGTAGCATTGATACCTTGCACCACAACCACCCGTGCCGTGTTTATTGGTCTACCAGTAAAGTTCTTCATCAAAGTCTGAGAGGCACCCGTGTCTCGCAACAGCTCAACTCCATGCTTCTTACCAGCCCACTTCACGCAGCCACGCCCTCGATGGTCGCAAAAGACATCGCGGACAGGGTTCGAGCCTTCCGGATTCTTCTCCACTGGCTGTGTCCCAGCCTCTGACGTTATACCCCGGGCAAACTCAGACGACTTCAGGGACACCCCAATGTTGCGAGCCAAAGACACAACTGCATTAGGTAGCTTGCTTGGACAGGCTCTTGCAAAATGCCCCTTCTCATGACAATGAAAACACTCTAACTCCCCCTTGGGCTTCCCTTGAGGTGAGGAAGGACCCGGACCCTTTCTAAACGGGACGGTACTAGGTTTATGGTCAGTTTTGGTGTCGTTGCTCTTGTTCTTAGTGTAATTATGTGTATCAGTGTTTCGGGGAGGGGGAGGGTTACGCTCCTTATTGCCTGCATCACTTCTCTGTGAAAAACCGCACCTACGAATCAAAGATAACCGAAGGTCAGCCATCTCAGCTGCCTCCTGAAGAGTTTTCGGGGTTTTTTCTTTAAGATTCAACGTCAGATCGCCGCCCGTACACTTGAAAAATTGTTCTAGAAGCATCAGCTGTTTCAACTCTTCAAACATCGATGCCTTCTCAGAACGCAGCCAGTTTCTAAATGCATCGGACATATCCCGGGCATGCTCAAGAAAGGTGCACTCACGACCCTTCGTTACACCCCGGAACTTCAATCTGTACGTCTCTGGTTGTAACTCATATGCCCGCAGGACAGCCTCCTTCAATACCTCATAATCGATGCACGACTCCAAAGGCAACGCATCATATGCCTTGAGTCCTTTGCCAACCAACCTAGAGGAAACAAGGGCTGCCCACTTAACCTCGGGCCATTGGTGCTCCCGGCACTTCTTCTCAAAACGCATGAAAAATTCGGTGACACCCGACTCGTCAAATACAGGGACTAACTTAAGAAGGTGCGATAAAGACTGATCAAGACCTCGATTCCCAGAACCGAGACGCTGCCCTGTTGACTCCACCCGAGACTTCTCAAGATCTATGTCTGCACAGTACATGGTCTTTCTCTCTTCAGACTGAATCCTAAGCTCAGATTCCCGCTGCTGCTGCTGAATCTTAGCCATCTCAAGCTCAGATTCATGCTTTCGTTGCTCGAGCTCAGCCTCATGCTTTCGTTGCTCAATCTTAGCCAACTCAAGCTGGAAGATCATCTCTGCCGTTAAACCTTGAGGAGGAGGACATGCAACAATTGGAGACTCACCCAAGTGCAAACCACGCTGCCAGTGACTATCGGCCTGCGGGAACGTACCCGGCTCCGGAGCCCGAGAGGGCGCCATGGTATGTTGCATCTGACTGGCGTGTCATGCTATCTCCTGGGCTGCCTAATCCTTGGCCTGTCATGCGCTACCGATTGGCGGCCCTACCAGGTGAGTTAACCAGGTGAGTAGGAGGGGTACCCGGCATTGCCCGGGTTTAAATTCTACTACCATAATCACCATCATCAATCACTACTACCACAATCATCACAATACTACTACTGTACTACCATAATCACCGGCCTCGACCTCCCTGTGCCTCATTAAACGGCGACCTCGATTTCGGCCACTAAATGACCTCCGATTTTGGATCTGACCTCATCCATACCCCCATTATGGGGAGCTGCGAACAACTTTCGTTCCATACACCTTTTCGATCGGAGGCCTCCTTCTGCCCCAAACGGCCATTTTTTTATATTTTTGTTTTCAATTTCGGCCTCGAAACGACCTCCGATCGTGGCCTCGCCCCCTCTATGACCTGACCCAGGTCAATTGACACCCACATGCAAAGTTTCAGCTCCCCAGGTCCAAAACTGCGGCCGCCTATTAAGAACACACAGACAGACAAACAGACACACAAACTGATTTAATAATATAGATAGATAAGAAAATGAGTCGAAAGGTTTCAAAATCGTCAAACTAACGGAACGACCGTCTTAAAACCTCATAACTAATAATTGTTTCCACATAGCGATTTTGATAATTTAATTTGACTTTATATTGTCCTTGTCCCAATTTTGGTTTGTTTAGTTTGCAAGTTTTACATTTTAATGGTAAACATGAGGGAGAAGGGAGCACTATCCCCTTAACAAGAACCAGGCATCTTTACAGCTTCTCCATGCAGGAATGTTAAGGGCCCTCACCGGCTTTCTTTTCATCTTTCTCTCCTTTTCTCTTTTTCCCTGACTTGTATCCATTCGGCCCCATTCAGCCAACTGTTTTAAGACGTTTATCCCCATCCAGGTGTCGATTTCTTCCTGGCGAGCGATAGCAAGCCAGCAATGTATGAAGAAATCCGGCTTCGCCTGGGACATTTTTCCATCGAAAAATTTACAAATTTAGCTTGCTGTCAAAACAAAATTATATACAGTATATGCTGGCTCGCTACCGCTCACCAGGAAATTATTGACACCTGGATGGGGGTAAACGTCTTAAAACAGTAGGCTGAATGGGGCCCAATGGATACAAGCCAAAAGAGAGAGGGAGAGAAAGAGAAAACAAGCTTGGTGGGCTCCCTTAAGAGAGGAGCACTGCTTAAGGGGAGGTATTCGGTTTTGCTGGCCCCCCTTCTCCCTCATGATTAGCCCCATTAGTTATGATATTTTAAGACGTTCAGCCCATTAGTTTGTCGATTTTAAAACCTTTTGTTCCATTTCTGTGTCAATATCAAGAGCTTTCGTAACATTTAGGTGTCGATTTTATCCTGGCAAGCGGTAGCGAGCCTGTAATTTTAAGAGGAACCGGCCTTTGGCCGGGACATTTTTCTACCGAAAAATTTACAAATTTATCCTGGAGGGGGATCTAGGGGGTATGTTTTTCATCCAAGTCTCTCTCTCTCTCTCTCTCTCTCTCTCTCTCTGCATAGCTATGGCCAAGAAACTCGAAATTGTATGCTTTCATCTGTATGCCAAGACATAGTTGGAGTATATACAGTATACAGTATATATATATATATATATATATATATATATGTGTGTGTGTGTTTGTGAAAGAAGGAATCAGAAGGCAAAGCTGCCTTTATCGTATCCCTTCAAATTGTGTGATAGAGGGCCAAATTCAAGGTACGTTGGAGTCAATATGCCTGGACACACGGAGCTGGTAGAAGTTTAAGTCGTAGGATGAAGGATTGGTAGGTATGTGGGAGAGTCCTAGAGTTAAAGAGGTTGTAAAGGTGAGTTCCATTACGTATGATATATAATTTAGTCAGATAATTTGATTAGTAGAATATCAAACCAGGACAGTTTAGTTGTAGGAGCGGATGATTGTGAGGAGAAATACAATAAAATTATCATGAAGACAGACAGACAGGAAGGCAGGCAGACAGGAAGGAAGGCAGACAGGCAGGCAGGAAGGCAGGCAGGCAGACAGGAAGGAAGGCAGGCAGGCAGGCAGGAAGGAAGGCAGGCAGACAGGAAGGAAGGCAGGCAGACAGGAAGGAAGGAATGAAGGCAGGCAGGCAGGAAGGAAGGCAGGCAGACAGGAAGGAAGGCAGGCAGACAGGAAGGAATGAAGGCAGGCAGGAAGGAAGGCAGGCAGACATGAAGGAATGAAGCAGGAAGGCAGGAAGGAAGGAATGAAGGAATGAAGGCAAGCAGACAGGAAGGAATGAAGGCAGGCAGGCAGGAAGGAAGGAAGGAAGGAAGGAAAGAAGGAATAAAGGCAGGCAGGCAGGCAGGAAGGAAGGAAGGAAGGAAGGAAGGAATGAAGGCAGGCAGGCAGGAAGGCAGACAGACCCACACAAACTGGACAACTTTAGGAAAAAGAGCACTCATTTACAAATTCTGGTGACCTTTTGAACCCTCGCTGCGGCAGTCTATTATTTCTGGTCTAAATTATTTTGGTTTTTGGTATGTTTTGAAGTTACGCCAAAGTTATCATGTTAGAAAAAAGGGTGGCAATCGAAGGAAATAAGTGAACAAAGTATGTATACCTGTATATATGAAAACAATATAGAGATAAATGGATAAAATGCTTTGAAATAAGTATATGCAGTCATAGAACATATTGATGGGGATTATACCTTTCTGTCCATTTATAAGGTGGGTTTATTACCACCAATATACCTTAAAGGGCATAGCGCATGGGGTCAGCCATGGTCAGCTATCCTCATTATCATAAATGTTAGTGTATAATATACCTCCTATGTGCAATAATAGTCGTCCGAGTTTCTTATAAATGTAAATGTAAATAAATTAGTGTTTTGGACGGTGGTGGCGAGAGGCATTTCCGAGCCCCTCGTGACGTGTATTTGGGCAGTGCGGTACCCATAGAATAACACAATCGGTCAAAGAGTTTCAGTCGTCAGGTCACTGGCCACCATTTTGATTCTCAGTCTCTCTGTTAAGTACAGTAAGTACTCCATGCTGTGAAAGCAGTTACAAAGATGGACAGATACGGTATCTAAAAGAGGGGTATGAAAAATTGTACGAGCACCCACCGTAAGTTTAATAATGAAATGTAGAAATAATGGCAAGCTATCGAATAATGCACTGTGAAGGTAAAAATAAAGCGGGAACATTTTGACATGTTGGCCGTACGCTGTTGTAGAACGAAGGTATCTGTCTACCGTTAGAATAAACAATATAGTAGTCATTTTCAGAGCTTCCGTGACCGTGTTTAGGATACCAAGGTTTCTCAGTGAATTTAACAAGGGCAACTGATGCTAAAAAAAATAAGCCCCCCCCCCATACACCTCACCAAAATGACGGGAAATTTGTTATTTTAGACGTTTTTCAAAATGGCCGCCGCCGTCATCTTAAAAAATTGATAGTTCTATTTCTTGAAGTGAATGGCCAAAAATGACAATTTTGGTGTTTATTCCCACTAATTTTGGTGTCAGAAGATCAATGGCATGGCATAATTAAAAAATAATTAATAAATAATTACCAAATAATTAAGTAAATAAGAAAATAATTAAGAAAATCAATGGGATGGCATAATTCATGATTTAGAGTCCCATTAACCTCAACATCTAAGACAAATATGATGTTGTTAAATCCACTGAGAAACTTTGGTATCCTAAATTAATAAAACATGAGACCTACTGCATTAAGATGCACTATCACGCCCAAATCTATCGTTGTCATAAATATGCATCCAAGGAAGCATCAACTTCAGTGAAGACTTGAACTCCATCCAGTTTCTTGTCCTTATAGCATGTATATTTTGAGTCAGTACCTCTACCATCTCCAAGAATGAAATCCAGAATTCTGCTAGTGGAGCACCATCTAAGTTCTGGAATAGGGAGTCAACGAGCCCCTTGAGATCGGCATTGCTCTCTAACTCAGCATGTGCATCATTAAGTTCTTGTTGGTCTACTGAACTGCGTAACTTATTGAGAGATGCCTGGATCTCTTCACACAGAGTGGCACCTTCCAAACGTTTGTCTAGTGCATGTTGGAGTAAAGCCTCGTAGAAGAGTCGAAGGCAACGCACACCGCGGTTGAAGTGTTTTCCACACAGAGCTTGATCCACGGATCCATCTGCAACAACGCCTGCAGCCACCAGTACATCTGAAATGTCTGAGCCTTTGAACCTTTTGTAGATTGCATTGATGAAAGACATCTGGATATGAAAGGGCCCCATGAATGTCAATATGTCCGCAAATATCTCTGGATTCTCACTTTTCAATTCTAGCAATAATGCGTAGACAGGATGATCACCGACGATAATGGCAAATGGCATCTTCTTGTCATCAATTGCCTTTGCAAGCTTGCGCAGGGCATCATACAGAATGGTCTTGCTTGGTGGATCAGGATAAGTCATATGATAAATCGCTTGACTTTTCTGGGTTTCTGGTGATAGCGTGGCCTGGAAGCCAGAAAAGGCTGGTACAGTCTGGTCTTCTGGCTTTGGTCTTATTCCGTCTGCCTTAGCTCGGGCCATTGCATGGATGACACCTCTCATTCTTTGAGGAACTGTGTCCAGATGTTGTTCATCCGTTATCCTTGGTCTGATGGGTGGTTCACCACGCTTGACTGTTTTGTATGGTTCAATTCTTTGCATCTGGCTCCCAATTTCTTTGAGGCTATCAGAGAGGTACGAAGGCAAGGTGCTATTTGCAACTGGTCTATCATCATCTAGGGTAGGTAGATTTAGCTTAGGTAGGTCTGGCTGAACAAACATGACATTTGTACGATGTGATTGGCCACTTCCAGTCAAAGTGTCACTTTTGAAGTCATCGTTGTCGACTATACATATTGCCGGTGTTCCTTCAGAAAGTTCAAAAGGACACTCTGTTGAATGCTTCAGGTCAGTAACTGCCCAGAAATCTCTAAGCAAAACCACATCATTGTAACTGATTCCCAGGCCATCCTTATGTAATATGTCTACCATTTCTCTGCTCTTTGTCATACCATGTAGCAGTACACCGAGGTTTGTCTCAAATGCAGTACGTCTTCCAGTGATGTAGCTGGTCAAAATAGATGCAATTGATCTGACTTGGGGCTTGTCATCGACTTCAGACTTTGTGGGGTGCTTTAACCAAGTGATGAGCTTCAATAGGAGATCATTCAGGTCTTCATATTCTTCTAGCTCATGTATGTATGGAGGCCAAGGAACAGTTTTTGTTTTGATGATCTGATCTCTGAGTCGCCCAGCTACATTCTTCACCAGCTGATCGTCACTTACACCTAGAGAGGATATTGCAGCCTCAAGATATGAACCTGCAGCTCTTGCATTATATACCAGTTCACTCACATTCTTCTGACCTCGTTAATGAAATGCTATGTCATCTCCAAATTCCTTGATCAGAATTTCCTTCACGAAACTGGACTTTGCTGTGGAATAGTAACCATAATTTGAAGTAATGCCTTTGTAATCCTTTACAAGACCTTGCAGTGTACGGATTTCATGATCTTCAAAGATAACTTGACGGACATGATGAAAGAAGATATTTTTGGGCCTCTCGAAGATTAACATGTTGCAGATGCTCTGTTTTTTCATCAGGAAAAGACTCCTTCAGAGGGTTGCTGACATAATTGCGCCAACATTCACGATGATAACGAATTTCCAATCCAAACGCCGTTCGACTGTCTGGGATAGATGCAAGTAGGGTATTCAATCTTTCTCTTATAGGCTCATCTGACAGACAAACTGTATGCAACTTGAACCGGTTCCATGCGTCAGAGATTCTTATCATGAACCACTCCAGTACTAGAACGAAGCTTTTTAGGCACATTTCCTGGGAGTTGTTGACTTGAAGTTGATGCTTGAACTTCTTCCTGTTCAGATTTCCGTTTACGATTCTGTGCTTGCTGAATATAGCGATTACTACTGATCTGGGTGTAACATTTACTATGCATGTACAGGCCTTTAGGCCCCTTGTCCCACTCCACTGCTGCATAGGCATGCTGAAATTTATCAAGTTCCTTCCACCGAAAACACTTGCTCCTTAGATTCTCCCACTTTGTATCAGATGTCTTGTCCGTACTATCATCAGCTATACAGGGATGTTGACATAATATGCATTTTAATCCAGGTCCTGGGTCAGGCACATCACTAACTCCTCTACGTTCCATGCTTATGATTCTTCACGCCAAATTCGATGCAACAAACCTGAAAAAGAAGGAATTGATCAGTCAACATTCTTGGTTTACATTTTAAATTATATATTATATTATTTGAGTAAGTTTCAGAGGATCCGTGACCGTGTTTAGGATACCAAAGTTTCTCAGTGGATTTAACAACATCATATTTGTCTTAGATGTTGAGGTTAATGGGACTCTAAATCATGAATTATGGCATCCCATTGATTTTCTTAATTATTTTCTTATTTTCTTAATTATTTGGTAATTAGTTATTAATTATTTTTTTAATTTTGCCATCCCATTGGTTTTCTGACACCAAAATTAGTGGGAATAGACACCAAAATTGTCATTTTTGGCCATTCACTTCAAGAAATAGAACTTTATCAATTTTTTAAGATGACGGCGGCGGCCATTTTGAAAAACGTCTAAAATAACAACTTTCCCGTCATTTTGGTGAGGTGTATGGGGGGGGGCTTATTTTTTTTAGCATCAGTTGCCCTTGTTAAATTCACTGAGAAACTTTGGTATCCTAAACACGGTCACGGAAGCTCTGAAAATGACTCTACTACATCGCAGATAATTAAAACACAAATATAGACCCCCTTCTCCCTCATGTTTAGCCCCAGATTTTAAGATATTCACCCCATTACTTTGACGATTATAAGACCTTTCGCCCATTTTCTTCATCAATGTTAAGACCTTTCGTGCTATTTAGGTGTCGATTTATTCCTGGTGAGCGATTGCCAGCCTGCAATTTAGGGGGAATTGGCCTTCGGCCGGGAAATGTTTTTACCGAAAAATGTAAAAAAATATCTTGAAGGGGTCTTTGGGGTATTTTTAAAAACTTGCCCTTAACAGTTTAAGTACGGTAGCAGCGATGTGTATTCTATTTGATTCTAGCTACATTTAGACAATATTATGTAGCTTAGTAGGGATCTGTGGCAGTTGAAAGGATTACCTGAAATAGTCTGAAGCCTTATTAATTGCTAGAGCTCCTTCCTAAGCTGAATAAAAGCGTCTAATAGTTGCCAGAATATGATGAAAAGGACAGCTCCGGTACTGAAGGGGTTAATTATTATTAATGGTTCAGCTGTCGAGGACGCATTTTAACTATACTCTGGTTAACATTTGACTATGTTATTCAGCTTTAGAAGGCCCTTTGGGAATCATGGGGTTAAACATGTCCAATCTAACCCTCTAATTCCCATAATTCCTTCTTATTCTGAACAAAATCGTCAACCACCAGCCAGCATAAAAGGAAGACAACCTTCTTCGTATCGGTAAAGGGGCTAGTGTATCGGTAAAGGGGCTAGTGTATCGGTAAAGGGGCTAGTGTATCGGTAAAGGGGCTAGTGTATCGGTAAAGGGGCTAGTGTTTTTGTTTCTATTAATTTATTTATTAATTTATTATTTAGTTTCCTCGCTAAACCTCCCTCAAATTTAGAAATATACTCCCTAAACCCTCCTCAAGATAAATTTGTAAATTTTTCGCTAGAAAAATATGCCGGCCGAAGGCCGGTTCCTCTTATAAGTATAGGCTTGCTATCGCTCGCCAGGAAAAAAATCGACACCTAAATTGGCAAGATAGGTCCTAAAATTGACAACAAAATGGATCTAAAGGTGTTAAAATCGCCAAACTAATGGGCCTAACATCTTAAAATTTCAAAACTAATGGGGCTAAACAGGAGGGAGAAAGGGGTCCAGAAAAACGACCCATAGCATTTTAGTTTATACTGTACCGGTATATAGAACAATCGTAATTGATTAAAGTTAAATTAGAGATACTGCCTATCGAAATGGGTAACATAGCATAACAGCCTGTACGGTACAGTTGCCCACATAAGTTCTGTTCCTCGTCGTAATCTTATGTACGAAAGTCAAAATTGCGTGAATGAGTTGCGAGTGTGGTTTCCTTTATTAACCCCTTCAGCACCATGACGCCTTTAACCCCTTCAGCACCATGACGCCTTTAACCCCTTCAGCACCATGATGCCTTTAACCCCTTCAGCACCATGACGCCTTTAACCCCTTCAGCACCATGACGCCTTTAACCCCTTCAGCACCATGACGCCTTTAATCCCTTCAGCACCATGACGCCTTTAACCCCTTCAGCACCATGACGCCTTTAACCCCTTCAGCACCATGACGCCTTTAACCCCTTCAGCACCATGACGCCTTTAACCCCTTCAGCACCATGACCCCTTTAACCCCTTCAGCACCATGACGCCTTTAACCCCTTCAGCACCATGACGCCTTTAACCCCCTTCAGCACCATGACGCCTTTAACCCCTTCAGCACCATGACGCCTTTAACCCCTTCAGCACCATGACGCCTTTAACCCCTTCAGCACCATGACGCCTTTAACCCCTTCAGCACCATGACGCCTTTAACCCCTTCAGCACCATGACGCCTTTAACACCTTCAGCACCATGACGCCTTTAACCCCTTCAGCACCATGACGCCTTTAACCCCTTCAGCACCATGACGCCTTTAACACCTTCAGCACCATGACGCCTTTAACCCCTTCAGCACCATGACGCCTTTAACACCTTCAGCACCATGACGCCTTTAACCCCTTCA
The DNA here is from genome assembly GCA_037953745.1 of Lithodes maja. Classification (NCBI taxonomy): domain Eukaryota; kingdom Metazoa; phylum Arthropoda; class Malacostraca; order Decapoda; family Lithodidae; genus Lithodes; species Lithodes maja. The sequence goes on along the minus strand of JBAKBP010013585.1, from coordinate 9,778 downwards.
GCACCATGACGCCTTTAACCCCTTCAGCATCATGACGCCTTTAACACCTTCAGCACCATGACGCCTTTAACCCCTTCAGCACCATGACGCCTTTAACCCCTTCAGCACCATGACGCCTTTAATCCCTTCAGCACCATGACGCCTTTAACCCCTTCAGCACCATGACGCCTTTGTATGTCGCGCTATTAGGTCATGTCCCAGCTGTCATTACATTTGTCTCGCTCTGTGCTGTATTAATGTCTGTCACATGTTGAATAGGGTGGGTAAGTGTAGGAACATGTTTGTATATTTCACTCGATATGAAGAAATGAAGCTTAGATACTGCTGATACCAATAATTGATCAAAACATACTTGGTGCCGAGACATCACTTATTAGCGCGACTGTACCTTTGATTCTGGCTAAAATTAGATGATTTTGTGCATTATAAGAAGGACCTATGTACCAAGAGTTTTTTTTTAGATCGTATTTACCTATTTGAATCGCATAGCCTAGTTAGATTACAAACTAAAGAAATTCGTCTAATGGTAATCTGAATATGGTGAAAATTACGTCATGGTGGTGAAGTGGTTAATTATCAGTTGTCTCGTCAAATGAATTAACCATTGATTAAGAAAGGACACTCGTAAGTAATTCAATCATGTGCATTATATTTTCATGTATAAGATCCAAGTCCAGTTAAGGGGAGGCAGTTGGTTTTTCGAGTCCTCCTCCTCCCTCATGTTTAGCCCTATTATTTATGAGATTACAAGACATTCGCCCCATTAGTTTGGCGATTTTCAGACCTTTTGCCCCATTTCTTTGCCAATATTAAGACCTTTCGTGCCATTTAGGTGTCGACTCTTTCCTGGCGAGCAATAGCGAGACTGTACTTGAAGAGGAATCGGCCGGGACATTTTCTACCGAAAAATGTACAAATTTATATCGAAGGGGGGTGTTGTGGGTGTTATTTTAAGTTTGATGGATGTTTAGAGAGCAAACTAAACCCCTTCCTTAAACCATTGAGCCGAACCAGTAAATTATGCTGCACAATACCGTCTGAGCTGCCTTAAATGTTGATTGGACTAAGAGGGAAGAATGGCTATACCCTGTTCCAAATAGGTAGGCCATAAATCCTCAACCCTAACCTCTATAATTCCAAAGAGGCTGGAGCAAATGGGCTGTCAATTTCCACACCTATTCCCTGGCTGGCCCGTCCCAAATTAACTGTTACTACTATTATAAGACCATTATAATTTTAATATTACTATAAATAGTCATTTGGGGGAATGGGTCGGATGCAAGTTTGACTAGATAATAGTCCATCAGGCGCCTGGCCCGGGGAGACGGTTTATATGAAGGGTGCGCCTGGAAGTGTGATGGGCGGGCTTGTTGTTTCGGCTCCGCTGCATGTCTGCCTGCTGAGATCGGAACCTCTCCGGGAGGTCGGGGGCCGGGGGAGTGCTGGAGGGACCTTGGTGACCCTGGTCTCTGGGTTTTCTCCTGGATGACGTAGATGTGTGTGAGTTTGTATTTTGTTTTTGTGTGTTCATTTTTTCATGTTGTCTTGTCCCTAATCGGGCTCTGTCTTGAGTCGCCCCCCCCCCCCCCACCCCCACCCCAAAAAAAGGAAAAGTCGGAATTGTGCCTGAGTATATACATACATACAAGAGGTCTATAATAAAGGAATACCGTACCGTACAAAAAAGAGGGGAGAGGGAGAAGCCTGCACGGAGGGGCAGAGGGCGAAGCTAAGATGGTCACTACTGGGATCACTGAGAGAGAGAGACGGAAAGGAGGTGGGAGCGAGATTTACATTGATTTACATAGATACACTGGCCACACAGACCTTATGATCCCAGCAGGATGGTCAAGAATTAATTTGAGCAAAGATAGCAAACCCGATGGTAAGGGAAAGTGGAAGAAAAGGAGAACAAAGAAGAAGGCTCAGAGAGAGAGAGAGAGAGAGAGAGAGAGAGAGAGAGAGAGAGAGAGGTGTGGAGGGGACTGTAAAATTAATATGATTGCATTTGTTCTTGTATAACATAATTATTATTATTTATTTTTTTTGAGACAATGAACGGAGGAAGGAAAAACACAGATAAAACAAAAAGGTCCATGTGCCTAAAGGCATCCTCCATTCATAAAATGTTTGTAACAACTGGATTTAAACATTTGTAAATTGTAAGTTTGTGGAAAGCAATTCGAGGGAAGTGAATTCCAAAGAGTAGTAGCTCTGGGGATAAATGAATTCTGATAAGCAGAAGTTCTGCATTGTGGAGGAGAAAGTGTAAATTCATGGGCGCTCTCAGCTGCCCTAGTTCTACGGGGAAAGATGTGGAGAGGCGGCACAATTGAAGCAAGTTCCTCGGAACAATTGCTGTGAAAATATCTGTAGAATAATGCAAGGGATGCAACGTTTCTTCGTATGGATAATGTAGGAAGGTCCTGTGTGATTGCAGGGTTATTGATTAATCTAATAGCTTTATTTTGAATTTTGTCCAACTGCCTCAATGCAACCACTCCACTTCCACCCCACAGAGGTGAACAGTAATCCATCTGAGAACGCACATGACTTTTATATATTACGGCCAACTGCTCGTCAGTGAAGAATTCTCGAACTCTGTACAGGAGTCCCAGTTTTTTAGAGGCATTCTTAGCAATGCTTCTAACATAATGTGTCCAGCTCAAGTTAGTAGTTAATGTTACACCGAGAATGTCAATACTAGGGGAAGTGGGAATATTTACATCATTAAAAAATATATGGGAGTCCGTGAGATTCTGTCGGTTAGAAAATTGAATGTACTTGGTTTTCTGTGCATTAAAGGAAACTAGATTCTTTTGTCCCCATCCATTAATTCTAGAAAGGTCCTGGTTCAGAGAAATTGCAGTGTTTATTTTTGAATTTATAAGATCGGGTTGGGTGAAAGAATTGGTAAATGTGAAGGAACTGTGGAGTGTTGAGTCATCTGCGTAGGAATGTATTGGATTATGAGTGGTAGATATGAGATCATTGATATGAATGAGGAACAGAATTGGGGCCAAAACTGATCCCTGGGGAACACCAGCATTTATTGAGTGAAATTGAGAATAAAGGCCATCTACCATTACACATATTTTTCTGTTATGAAGATAAGAAGAAATTAGTGGAACTAATGATGCAAGGCCGTAGTGTGACATCTTCGACAATAAGGATTGATGCCAGACTCTATCAAATGCCTTTGATATATCCAGTGCTATTGTATGTGTTTCACCATGTTGGTCTGTAGCTTGGTTGATTTGATGTGTAAGAAGGCAAAGAATGTCTGCAGTTGATCGACATTGTCTAAAACCATATTGCCTATCACTGATTAATTTATTATTCTCAAGATGCTTAATTATGTGATTATTTAATATAATTTCAAAGACTTTACCAAGAGTGGAAGTTATAGCTATTGGTCTGTAGTTTGATGGATCTGAAGAGGCACCTTTTTTAGGAACTGGATGGATGTTTGCTTCTTTCCAGGGTACTGGGAAGCATGAGGTATGAGTACACAGACGGAAAATTTGCAAGATCTGGCTTCACTTGCTTCTAAACTACCTCAGAGGCCGACGGTACCCAGCCTATGATGCTTCCCAGATTAACTCCTTGAGCATTATGACGCAATTTAGCATTAGTTTACTGATTTTAAGATCTTTCATGCCATTTATGTGTTGATTATTTCCTGGCGAGCAATAGTGAGCCTATAATATAGAAGGAGCCGGGTTATGGGACCTTTTTCTACCGAAAAATGTACAAGTTTATCTCCAGGGGGAATCTTGGGGGTATTTTTTTAAAGTTTGATGGAGGTCTTGAGAGGAAAAGAAAAATAGATTAATAAACAAGTAAATACACATCTGCCCTTAAGAGGGGAAGGGTCTATTAATTGCCGACTTGCGAGTTTCGTTCTATAAGGAAGTTGGAGCTGTAGACATCGATATTTAAAACAAATTACAGCTAAAATACGGTCGTAGTACATAATATATAAATACACACAACCCAATTCAACATACCATTTATCCATCAGAAACGTATATAATTATTGCATTTCTGTTTAATATCGGTGTTAACGGCTCCAACGTCCTTATAGCCTGAAACTCGCAAGTGGTCTATTGGTTGATTTATTTATATATTAATTATTCTTTTAGTTTCCTCCTTAGACCTCCATCAAGCTTAAACAAAATCTCCAAGATAGATTTGTACATTTTTCGGTAGAAAATTTTTACGGCCGAAGGGCAGTTGCTCCTAAAGCAATTAGGCTCGCTATCGCTCGCCAGGAAAAAATCAACATCTAAATGGAACAAAAGGTCTTATTATTGATAAAGAAATTGGGCAAAAGGTTTTAAAATCGCTAAACTAATTGGCCGAACTTCTTAAAATTTTGAAAACTAATGTGACTAAACACGAGGGAGAAGGGGAGACATGAAAACAGACCACTGGACTTATGACACTCATGCAAGCAAAAACACACATACGCCAATCGTATTTTATATTGTAGTTACCGGTTAAAGTCACGTTTTCTTATATACGTTTAAGTAAGAAAACTAATATTTTTTATGAGTGACTATATGATAATGAATAAATGTCATTGCCATATATTATTATTATCAATAAAAACAAGTATACCCAGGTAATTTTTGTGTTACAATTCATAATTAATTTATATACTAGAAACAACGTTAGATATTAACTTACTGTGGATCATAGCAACAAGCAACAATGTAGATAGTTTAGGATTGGATATCTCGAGCGGGCTCACCTAAAGGCTTCATAAGTATAATAATAATGTATACACCACTATTGTCCAACACCATATGCACCACAGACACTTTAGACTTGCGGGCGCCTCTGGCACCCAGGCCTGTGGAGGCAGCAAGTCCTTCAGTTCACACCAGACTCTCACAGAACCAACTAGCGTCTCGGCGCTCCTGTACTCAACCCTAGCCAATAAAGGATTGAAGAGTACTGGTGTTATATCTCCATTCATCTTTATTATATGGCGCAGTGTATATCAGTATCTGAACCTACATGGAGAACCTGCACTACCTAGCTGAGGCTGCAGCGGCTGTGGAAGCCGGCTTGCCGCCATGCGGTCCCCACCCGGCTACATCTACCTCCCAACCGGTCGAGCCTTCATTACCCGATGCCCTGTCTCCATACCCATCCATCGTCTACTTGAATGAACGGATCGACGCCCTCCAATCGAGTATCGCCACCTTTCTACAGCATCACCAGGACCAGCAGCATCTACAACATCGCCCCGCGACAGCTCCACCACCGCCCCGCCAGGATCTCCAGCCCCACCAGCCTCTACAACATCAGCCCCAGGCCAGTAATGTTACCCACCAGGCTGACCCATCCTTTGCCTCACACCCCACCAGTGATACACTTATTCATCCCTCTACACAGACACCCACACCTCATACATCTCCCCATGTCTCAGTGCCCTACCATATGCCAGTTACCCATGTCTCAGTGCCCCACCATATGCCAGCTACCCATGTCTCAGTGCCCCACCATATGCCAGCTACCCATGTCTCAGTGCCCCACCATATGCCAGTTGCCCATGTCTCAGTGCCCCACCATGTGCCAGTTATTCCCCACATGTCTTTATTACATAATATGAACATGACTAATCCCTTTACCCACCCTCTCAAGAGCGAACATCCCACACCCTCCCCAACTGACGGCCAGGCCCACACTGGTGTCGGTAGCGACGGTCGGTATTACGGCGGCCATTATGCCCCCCCTGGCTATCGTACGGCTGGCACCAACCCTCACGGCGCAGCCCCTTCTGCGCATGACATCATCATACCACCACCACCACCTCCACCTCCACCACCACCACCACCTCAAGTCCCTTCCTACCCAGCCCAGCCACGCCCCGCCCCGCCCCGCCGGGCTGCCCCTACGCGGCCCCAGGCCGCTTTACATATGCCGGGACACGCCCTACGCAAATTCTGGGCTGATTGGGAGGTCTACAAGCGGCTCGTCCTTCTACCACCTCACGAGGCTACCATCGAGCTCTACCAGACGTGCGACCCCGCCCTTCAGAGCGCCATATTTGCTCACAATCAGGCGTTCTCCTCATTGCCAGAAATCGACCTAGCAACTCTCATCACACAACTCGTCCACCGACAACGGAACCGCGCAGCCGCTCGCCACCACTTCCGGTCTCTTCTCCAACAACCTACTGAACAGATCCGGGACTACGTCACACGTATTACGGAGGCCACTTTGGACTGTGGCTTTACCTGCCCCTGTTGCCACACTGATGTCTCTGACGAGCACATACGGGACCAAGTGACTATCGGGATTAGTGATTCGTCCCTTCAGCAAGATGTTTTAACTAAAGACCGCACCCTACCTACCTTACAAGATGTTATCAACTACTGTGTGGGGTTCGAATCTGCGGCACTCGATCAGACGGCAATGCAACCGGGGGTACATGCTGTGAAATCACCATACCAGCGTCTCAAGAGTACTTACCCACGCCCCGCCCCTATCCAGCCCCCCGCCCAACCTACTCAGCCCCCGTCGCCCGCCCCACCACCTCCCCACGTCGGCCCCACTTCATCTCCCTCACGTTGCTCCGGGTGTGGCCTATCTTCACATTCACAAGCCCAACGATCTTCGAAGTGTCCTGCATGGGGCAAGACCTGCACGGCGTGTAATAAACCTAACCACTTTGCCAAGGTTTGTAAATCCACCTCTTCCCAGTGCAGTGGGTGCGGCCTATCCACACACTCTCGAGCCGAACGCCCATCCAAATGCCCTGCTTGGGGCAAGACCTGCCCGTCGTGCAACAAACTCAACCACTACTCCACAGTTTGTCACTCCACGCCCTCACCTTCATCCGCGGCTGTTATCATTGGTACTATCAAACAGGCTGTTAACAAACCACCACCCGCACGGCTCCCCTCCTTGCCCATTACAATTTCTACTGCCATGTCGCCCCACTCTCACCCCACCAGCGTCACGGCCCACCCTGACACGGGTGCCCAAGTATCTGTGGCTGGTTTGCAATTACTACGGGCACTGGGCCTCCAACGCCACCACCTACAGCCTACACACCAACGGATCACGGCCGTGGGGGGTCACACTCTCCAGGTCCTGGGTTATGTGCCGACTACCATTACCGCCACTGACGTTGCCGGCACCCCCTACACTACTGATGATGATATTTTTATTATTCAGGCACAGTCACCGTTATTTATTAGCATTTCAGCTTGTAGGGCACTACATATCATCCCTCCCGACTTCCCCACACCTACCCCCTGCATGGCCGCCCACACAGCCCAACCACCACCCACCTTGACCAGGACCCCTCCACCACACCGGCCTACTTCCCTCCCCTTCCCACCTAACGACCTGCACCTGTCTGACCTTCGTGACTGGTTCTTGTCACAGTTTGCATCTTCAGCATTTAACACCACCAGCGGCCCACTCCCCACGATGTCTGGCCCTCCTATGCACATCCACATCAAGCCTGGCACATCTCCACGTGCCGTGCACACCCCTGCCCCTATACCACATCATTGGAAGGCCCAGGTCAAAGCAGATCTCGACAGGGATGTCGCACTGGGCATTATTGAGCCTGTCCCCATCGGTACCCCTACTACCTGGTGTTCTAGGATGGTGGTGGTCGCCAAGAAAACTGGACAACCCCGCCGTACAGTTGACCTGCAGGCACTCAACCACGCCTGCCTTCGGGAGACACATCACACCCCGAGCCCATTCAACTTGGCCCAATCCATCCCTGCAGGCACTCGTAAGACGGTCCTAGACGCCTGGAATGGATACCATGCTGTTCTACTCGACGAATCCAGCAGGGAGGCTACAACTTTTATCACAGAATTTGGGCGTTACAGGTATATCAGGGCCCCTCAAGGCTACTTGGCAGCTGGCGACGCCTATACCCGACGCTTCGACGCAATCATACAGGCTGTCCCTCGTAAGGTGAAGTGTGTCGACGACTCCCTTTTGTGGGACTCTTCAGTCGAGGAGGCATTTTGGCACACTTTTGATTACCTGGCCCTCTGTGCAACCAACGGTGTCACTTTCAACCCTGACAAGTTTACCTTCGCCGCCCCTTCAGTTGACTTTGCCGGACTCACCATCACAGACACTGGAATTAAGCCATGCACGTCCATGATTAAGGCCATCCGTGACTTTCCCACGCCCACAGACATCACGGGAGCCCGGTCGTGGTTTGGTCTCGTTGAACAGGTCGCCTGGGCCTTCAGCATCAAACCGGAAATGGCGCCCTTCCGGGAACTTGTGCAGTCCAAAACCCCCTTCCACTGGGATGAGGCACTCGACCGTACCTTTGCCACATCTAAGGACCACATCACACACCTGGTTGAGGAAGGGGTCTGCTCCTTCGAGATCGGCAGACCCACGTGCCTCGCCACAGACTGGAGCAAAACCGGCCTTGGCTTCCTCCTACTCCAACAACATTGTTCCTGCCCCACCGCATCTGCCCCCACCTGTTGCAAGGTCGGTTGGAAACTTATCTTCGCCGGCTCCCGTTTTACCACACCTGCGGAGTCCCACTACGCACCCGTCGAAGGCGAGGCTTTAGCAGTGGCTGACGCCCTTGACAGATGCAGAATGTTTGTCCTGGGCTGCCCTGACCTCGTCGTCGTCGTGGATCACAGACCTCTACTGCACATCCTTAACGACCGGTCCCTTGACAACATACCAAACCCTCGCCTGTTCAAAATTAAGGAACGTACCCTACGATACCAGTTCATCATTCAACATACGCCTGGCAAATGGCACCGCGGCCCTGACGCTGTCTCCCGCTACCCGACCAGGCCCTCCGCGGACGCCCATGATGTGCATAGTGCGGCCGCCAGTGAGCTCGATATCCACTCAGTTGCCTTGGCCTCCCTCACCATGCTCGCCGCCATACCTGACCCAGTTGTATCATGGTCTGACCTTAAATCTGCCGGCCAACAAGACAGCGAGTATACCTCCCTTCTTCAGACCATCCCCGAGGGCTTCCCGGACTCCAGAGAGGCGACCGCCCCACAACTACGACAGTTCTGGGGTGTTAGAGACCGCCTCACTTCCGTCGACGGGGTAGCCCTCATGGATCAACGACCAGTCATCCCCCATCATCTTCGGTCCAGAGTTCTCGAGGCCCTTCACTCAGCTCATCAGGGTATGACTGGCATGAAGGCCCGTGCACGTGCGAGTGTTTACTGGCCAGGTATTGACAAGGCCCTACGCAACTGCCTGGATACCTGCCACTACTGCCGCGCCCACGCCCCGTCCCAGCCGAAAGAGCCACTCATGTCATCTGACCCACCCCAATGGCCATACGACCAGGTAGCCGCCGATTTTTTTCAGCACCAGGGCAAACACTACCTGGTCTACGTCGATCGCTTCTCCAGCAATATCCACATCTTCTACCTGCCACCAGGTAAATGTGATGCTCACCACCTCATCTCGGCGTGCCGTACCCTCTTCACCCACTACGGAGCACCCCGGGTACTGGCGAGCGATGGTGGGCCCCAGTTCACAGCCGGGGACTTCCAAGAATTCCTGGCACATTGGGGTGTGTCACAACGGGTCAGCTCTGCGTTCTACCCTCAGTCTAATGGCCGCGCCGAGCTGGCTGTTAAAGCAGCCCGCCGCATCATCGCGGACTGTACATCCCCCACTGGCTCTCTAGACAACAACGCCGCAGCCCGCGCCCTCCTCCAATACAGGAACACACCCCTCTCGACCATTGACAAGTCACCAGCTCAACTTCTCTTCGGCAGGACCCTAC